>JAJOZX010001811.1:675000-717500 GCA_023014485.1 Bathynomus jamesi
ATTTAAAATAAGTCAAGTAAGTTTAATTTAAAATAAGTCAAGTAAGTTTAATTTAAAATAAGTCAAGTAAGTTTAATTTAAAATAAGTCAAGTAAGTTTAATTTAAAATAAGTCAAGTAAGTTTAATTTAAAATAAGTCAAGTAAGTTTAATTTAAAATAAGTCAAGTAAGTTTAATTTAAAATAAGTCAAGTAAGTTTAATTTAAAATAAGTCAAGTAAGTTTAATTTAAAATAAGTCAAGTAAGTTTAATTTAAAATAAGTCAAGTAAGTTTAATTTAAAATAAGTCAAGTAAGTTTAATTTAAAATAAGTCAAGTAAGTTTAATTTAAAATAAGTCTCGTAAGTTTAATTTAAAATAAGTCTCGTAAGTTTAATTTAAAATAAGTCTCGTAAGTTTAATTTAAAATAAGTCTCGTAAGTTTAATTTAAAATAAGTCTCGTAAGTTTAATTTAAAATAAGTCTCGTAAGTTTAATTTAAAATAAGTCTCGTAAGTTTAATTTAAAATAAGTCTCGTAAGTTTAATTTAAAAATAAGTCTCGTAAGTTTAATTTAAAATAAGTCTCGTAAGTTTAATTTAAAATAAGTCTCGTAAGTTTAATTTAAAATAAGTCTCGTAAGTTTAATTTAAAATAAGTCTCGTAAGTTTAATTTAAAATAAGTCTCGTAAGTTTAATTTAAAATAAGTCTCGTAAGTTTAATTTAAAATAAGTCTCGTAAGTTTAATTTAAAATAAGTCTCGTAAGTTTAATTTAAAATAAGTCTCGTAAGTTTAATTTAAAATAAGTCTCGTAAGTTTAATTTAAAATAAGTCTCGTAAGTTTAATTTAAAATAAGTCTCGTAAGTTTAATTTAAAATAAGTCTCGTAAGTTTAATTTAAAATAAGTCTCGTTTAATTTAAAATAAGTCTCGTTTAATTTAAAATAAGTCTCGTTTAATTTAAAATAAGTCTCGTTTAATTTAAAATAAGTCTCGTTTAATTTAAAATAAGTCTCGTTTAATTTAAAATAAGTCTCGTTTAATTTAAATAAGTCTCGTTTAATTTAAAATAAGTCTCGTTTAATTTAAAATAAGTCTCGTTTAATTTAAAATAAGTCTCGTTTAATTAAAATAAGTCTCGTTTAATTTAAAATTATATATTATATATATATAAATTATAATATATATAAATATATTAAATTAAAATAAAATATTAAATATATAATATATATATATAAATAAAATATTAAAAATAAATATATATAAATTATATATAAATTATATATTTTAACTTTTTCTTGCAGGCGAAGGAAGAACGGAAAGGATTGCAGTGTTAGTCAGTGGGAATGGTGAAGAGAAATTGCTGGGAATTGCTAAAGTCACTGCTGGCACGGGTATGGAGATGGCTCGTGTTTGCATTTCTCTCCTGCAAGAACATGATATGACCCAGAGAATTATTGGGCTGTCATTTGACACAACAGCATCCAATACCGGAATCCATGCTGGAGCTTGCACTAAATTGAACAAGAACTTGGAAAAGAGCTTTATATTTAGCCTGCAGACACCATATTTATGAGATTGTCCTATCTCAAGTCTTCCAGACTTCTATGGGCCATTCCTCTGAACCTGATATTCCAATCTTCAAAAGATTCAAAACTCAATGGGATTTTATGGATCATTCTCAAATCACAACTGCTGTTGATTCCCAAAGCTGCAGAATAATTGAAAGAGTTCAAGATTTAAAAAATCAAACAGTCTTAATCATGAAGGAGGCACTCAACCATGACTCCAGATTCCTGGGATCTTGGGAGCATTGCTCCAGTAAATTTGACCATGAGAAAAAGTAAATTTGGGTTTGGGTTTTGTTCATCCACTAGACATTATGCAATTATTTTGCGTATACGTTCTTGTACAAACCAATTTTTTTAAATTACAAATTTAGTTATTTTAAGTTTAGTTGGTAATTCCATATTTAACAATTATTTTTATTTTTTGTTAAGCTTCAATGTTTTGATAATTAAAATTTTATTGAAACGTATATTTTTTTAATATAAAATTATCAGGATTGGACTATGTTCCATTGATCTCGGCCAGGTTTGATAAATTGGCCAGATAATTACTTGTGCGGTTTTAAGTAATCCACCATGACTCTAGAATTGAAAAGTTTAGTTAAGTTTAAACTTACTTTTACTTACTTTAACTTACCTACTTTTACTTACTCTTCCTTACTTTTACTAAGTTTAAAGCACTTACTTTTACTTACTTTCATTGTACTATATTTACTTACTTTTACTCACTTTTACCATACTATATTTACTAACTTTTACTTATTTGTATTTTTTCAGGTAGTCAATAATCAATAATGGATCCTAATATTGATGAAGTTCGAGAGAAAAGTGAGGGTGTTAAAAGGGGTTACTTTTGTGGTCAATGCAAGAACAAATATTCAAAGAAGCAAAACTGGGAGGAACATTTTAATTCAAAAAAAAATATTTGTTACAATACAAGAGGTCCCAGAGTTTGGGCCCACAGCTTAGATATTGCAGTAAAGAAATACCAGGATGAAGTGCAGCAAAGAGATACGGCAAAGCAGTCATTTAGTTTGTTCACAAAATGTGCTTGTGCTAGACCTCAGAAAAATGAACCAACTTCATCAACTGCTAATCTAGAAAATGAAACTTTTTCACAAGATGTTTCACAGACTGAAGAAAGTGCTTCTCCTCCACCTAAGAAACAAAAGGTAAGTGAGGAATCTGCGCATCAGACTAACAAAACTGCTTTAGAGGAATTTGAAAATTCCCAAATCCTAAATGAAGTTTACAAATACATCAAGAAACATTCTGATTACTACCAGGTTGCTGAAGTTGCTAGACCATCCAGAACCAGATCTGAAAGTAGTTTTCAAAAGACTCAGTGATAAATTGGCTGACAGAATATATAGAACAGCTGTGGAAAGGAATACAGAGAGATTAAAGCATTTGATAAAGATGGATCAACTGCCTCGAGTGAAGCACCAGCTGAAGGGACATTCTCCATTCTTGGTTACATTGTTGAACACAAAGGATCCATTAAGCCATCTCATTTGACTAAGCTGTGCAGAATTGTGAAGGAGGGTCCAGCTCCAGGCACTAGATCTGCTGTAATGATCACACAGAAAGCCATTGATCAGTGGCCAAGCATACATGGCGGTAAATTCACAACAAATGCCTACATGCAAGGTCTAACATCATCCACTGTTGCTGCTGCAATGAATAAATAAACTTAAGGTGAGTTATAAACTGTACATTATTGTATTATTATGTTTAGCTAAAACAATTTGTAATTGGTATGTCGTCAATTCAAGAGTTTACTATCATTAACCTATCTAGTGGTGTAAGGGGAAAAAAAGTAAATTCAGAGCTGTGCTCCAGTAAATTTTTTCAAATCTGGAGTCATGCACTCAATTCTAAACAGCCAAGAGATGATTATAAAGAATTTTTTCAACTTGTTCTCTTGTTTTTTGGAGAAGAAAGCATTTCTAATACTCCCTTGAAGAGACCTGGAGCGTACCATCATGCAAGATGGATGGCAAAAAGAATTTATGCATTTATGCTTTTTCTTCTCCAAAATCAATTTAAGATGACTAAAAAAGAACTTGATGCAATAACAGAAATTTGTTTATTTGTTGCATTGGTATACGCAAAATCTTGGGCAAAAGCTTCTCAACCAGAGGAAGCCCCCAAACGTTGATCTTAAATTTTTGCAAGATCTTGCAATAATGGAGGAAAATTCTTTGATATCAAGTGTTATCAAGCAAGCCCAAAATGCCATTAAACGACATCTGTGGTACCTCTCAGAAACACTTGTTGGATTAAGCTTCTTTGACAAAAGCATATCCTTGAAGAAAAGGAGCAAATGCGAAATAATATCAAAATGCCTCCAAGAAATAAGGGACTGAAACGTTTAGAAGCAAAGGTAACCCTAGCTTCTTTTAAAAAAAAAGGATTTCTGATTTTGTTACTTCAAGGACTAAATCTCTTTTTGATGCTCTACATCTCAATTCTCTCTTCACTGAAAATTCTGCATCAACATGGGGAATAGATCCTGAGTACCAAAGAGGCTGTGCTAGAGTTCGTGCCCTTAGAGTGACAAATGACACAGCTGAGGGGGTGTTGCATTGATTGAAAAATTTAATCAAGCAGTGACAACTAAAGAAGAGGACAAACTATACCTGCTCAAAACAGTTTCAAGAATCGTAAGAATTTCCAACAAAAAATAAAGCAGAACTTATGAAAATGAGGAAAAACTAATTTTTTCAGCATTAAAAGGAAAAGTGCAATTTTCTCAGGACCCCTAAAACTTGACGTAGAGGTTTCAAATTTTGTAATTTGATTAAGGTAAGCAAAAGGAATAACATTACTCATGTGGAACAAAGATTTTTAAACCTTCATTTTTTTGGTCCACACTAATAAATAAATAAATATATATATATATATATATATATATATATATATATATATATATATATATATATATATTCCAAATAGAAAAAATAAAAAAAATAAAAATAGTCATCTCTTTCTTTAACCTTTGTGTTAACCTAATGCTGTTTAACTTTCATTATCTGATTCTATTTCCATTGAAGAATCATTATCACTAGATTGATTAGAGCATATAGTTTCAATATCACAGGTACTGGTACTTATTGCAGATTTGGATGTTGACGAAGCCAATGTAGCACCATGTTTTACTTCACTTTCTTGGAATTTTGCATTTTGGGATATAAATACTAGCTTTGCTACTCTGTCTGTGCTTAATCAGTTTCTTTTGGCTGTATGGATATTACTGTATGTGCTAAATGATCTCGGAGATAATGAAAGGGTGAAATACTGGTGTATGAGTTTGTGTAGGTATATATGTGAGTATGCGTGCATATGTATCTGGAATTCTGGATGTATGCGTGTGTATGGGGTATATAATAGATATAAATATATGTATATGGGTGTATGTGTATGTACGTATATATATGGATGGTCTCGGGGGTAAAATATGTCATCGCGGATCTAAAGGATAGTTAAGTGGGAGATTCAAAATCTGAGGCATGGATGGGAGAGTCCTGGAAAGGTTGGACAATGGGCAGTCAGCTCCCAGCCAGTGTTCTCGCAAGTTTAACGGATCTCAAGATACAAGACTTTCAGTGCAAGAAAGAGGCCAGTTTTTTCTGTAAATAGGCTGAAAAGGGGGGGAACATGGACATAAAAAAAACTGTTTTTTAACATCACTAAACACCACAGCCAAAACCAAATCTTCACCCTTGGAAGGTGTTGCTTAGTGTTTGGTGAGATAAAAGGTGGTGTAATACACTTTGAAACTTTACCACACAACCAAACAATCACCACTCAAGTCTACTGTCAACAACTGGATAGATTGAACACTGCACTAAAAGAAGAGAGACCTTCTTTGGTTAATCAGAAAGGAATCATGTTCCACCATGACAACGCACATCCTCATACCACTCGGATCACTTCTGCAAAAATTGAGGAGCTTGGGTGGGAAAAACTTCCACATCCTCCAGACCTTGCGCCTTCAGATTATCATCTCTTCAGGAGTCTGCAAAACTATCTTGACAAGAAACAGTATACTTCTTTAGAGGACCTGCACACCAGTCTTTGTATGTTTTTTGCCTCAAAACCTCCTGAATTTTATAAACATGGCATTGAAAAGCTTGTAGGACTTTGGCAGAGTGTCAATGATTCCAATGGAAAATATATAGGGTACTACAGGGTGGGGCACGGGAATCAAGTGTTTTTTGAATAGCTAGTAATCGGCCATTAGGAATGGGAGGGGCGTGCGGTAGGTAGCATTCCATTCCTGGGTTCATAGCATTTAACTTTAACTAACACTCACCTTTATCTTTCAGGTGCCATCATGGAGCAGTGGACGTTAGAACACCGCATGTTCGCGTATGATCATTTTGTTAGGAGTGGCGAGTCAGTGACAGCAGTTCAGCGTGCGTTTCGCCGCAGATTCAACATTCATCGAAATGACTCTGTTCCCGCTCGTGAAACAATCTTACGTTGGGTTAACAATCTTCGAACAGGAGGCTCAATAATTAAAACAAAACCGAAGGGGCCGCAACGCACTGTGCGTACTCCAGAGAACGTTGAAAGGGTCAGACAAGCGATGTTGCAAAGCCCAGGCTGCTCTGCTCGGAGACATTCAGCTGCACTCGGAATCAGCAATCGTACTGTTAGACGGATTTTGCATGAAGAATTACATTTTCACCCATACAAGTTAGTGATGGTGCAGGAATTGAATGTAAACGATTGCCCCCAACAACTGAATTTTGCACAGGAAATGCTTGCACTTTATGAGCAGAATGAAAACATGATGGTGGTAATGAGTGATGAAGCCCATTTCCACCTTAATGGGGCCGTCAACAATCAAAACTGTCGGTATTGGGCTGCTGAAAATCCGCGACAACTCCATGAAAAACCGCTGCATAGCCCTAAGGTTACAGTTTGGTGCGCGGTGGGAAAGTTTGGCGTCATCAGTCCCTATTTCTTCGAACAAAATGGGGTTACCGTTACCATAACATCTGGGCGTTACATTGAGATGGTGAACACCTTTTTCATCCCTGAGTTACGAAGAAGGCGTATTGCTCGTCGACATTTGTGGTTTCAGCAAGATGGGGCCACGCCACACACCGCCAGAGTGTCAATGGCTGTTCTTCACCCTCTGTTTCCCAACCATCTCATTTCGAGATTTGGTGACATTGCATGGCCCCCTCGGTCCCCTGACTTGTCCACATGTGACTTCTTTCTATGGGGGTACCTCAAGTCACGTGTCTACGAGGACAAGCCCCGTACATTAGATGCATTGAAGGAAGCGATCCGTCAACAAATCATCCAAATCAACAGAGACCTGCTGGGAAGAGTGGAGGCCAATTTTCGTAAACGCCTTCAACAATGCGTCGACGGCCAAGGACATCATATGCCAGATATAATTTTCGGTACATGATTATTATGACATGAAATGCTATGTTCTTACGAATGTTGTTCTACCAATATATTTCTTTACAAAAATAAATATCATTTTCCTGATTATTCCAAAAACACTTGGTTCCCGTGCCCCACCCTGTAGATTAAAAAGTTTCACTCAAGTTTTTTTTTGTCCTTCAAATTCCCATCTAAAAAACGACATTACTTATGGGATGACCTGATATATATATATATATATATATATATATATATATATATATATATATATATATATATATATATATATATAGTGGAACCTCGACTTACGAACGCCTCTATTTACGACCAAATCGACATACGAACATACGCCCGGCGCTTCGATTGCCTCTGAGAGACTACTGGAAAAACCATTTTAATATCCTCCACTGCATTAACATGATTGATAAAGCCTGGAACGAAGTCAGTTACCGGACCTTGAACTCAGCCTGGAGGAAACTCTGGCCAGATTGTGTACAAGAAAGAGATTTTCAGGGCTTTGAGGCTGTGACATCGGTTAAATTAGTTGATGATATTGTGTCCATGGGCAAGAGCATGGGCTTGCAGGTCGACGGTGATGATGTGGAGGAGCTAGTGCTGGACCACAGTGAAGAGCTCACCACAGAAGAGCTTGTGGAACTTCAGAGTGAGCAGCGGACAGCATTGGTGGAGGAGCAGTCGTCAGAGGAAGAGGGAGCTAGGGAGGAAGTTACGAGTGCTATGATTAAAGACATCTGCGCTAAGTGGAGTGAAGTGCAAGGTTTTATTGAAAAGCATCACCCTAACAAAGTTGTGGCAAACAGGGCAGTAAACATTCTGAATGACAAGGCAATGTCCCACTTCAGAAAGATTCTTCAACGAAGGAAGAAACAAATCTCTCTGGATAGATTTTTAGTGCAGCGAACCAGCGAACCAGATGGCAAGAGACAGAAAAGAGACAAAACCCCTGAAGGAGAGGTGCCCAGTGTTCTTATGGAAGGGGACTCTCCTTCCAAACAGTAACTTCCCTCCCCCTTCCTTTCTCATCACCATCCACTCATGCCAGCGATTATCCTCCACAAAGGTACAGTAAAATTATACAGCTTATTAAATTTAGTATAATTTTTTTCTCTTATATTTTCTCTTTATAACTCTTACAAAGCATTAAAAGTACAATTATCTGGGGCGCTGGAACAGATTAATTAAATTTA
This sequence comes from Bathynomus jamesi, assembly GCA_023014485.1. NCBI lineage: Eukaryota > Metazoa > Arthropoda > Malacostraca > Isopoda > Cirolanidae > Bathynomus > Bathynomus jamesi. The sequence continues at coordinate 683,167 of JAJOZX010001811.1, forward strand.
CATTAATTTCAATGGAAAAAATGGATTCGATTTACGACCAATTCGAGGTGCGAACAGGGTCTCGAACAAATTAAATTCGTAAGTCGAGGTTCCACTATATGTGTGTGTATATATATATATATTATATATATATATATATATATATAGTACTACTAATAAATTTTAGGGTATATGCCATCATTATAAAATAGTAATTGCTATTATCCCAGTATATATATAAAATCTGTAGAAATTAATGCTGTGCCAAGACTTAAAATTTTTTTAAATTAATAGGCCTACTTATAACAAAATTTTTATCTATATCCGCTTCCTTACATGAAAAATTATAAAATTTAAGGCAAACTATGTAAATTATCATTATAGTACATATGAACTCTATTTTGATATTCCAACAAGGAAACTTTCATACATCCCTGAAACCTGACACCTACATTGTAATCTCAAACAAATGCCATTATAACAATTCTACACATTGGTTTACAAATTATACCTTATAACTACATTGTTTCATAGATTCTATGCCTAGACTGAAATTCAAAAGAATTTATGCCTATGCTTATAATTTTCATTCAAATTAAGATATACAATATGCAATCGAACTAAACACAGAACTGAATTTATACTCTATTTCAAAAACCCTCAGAGTTGAGTTTTTGACCCAAGCCCACCAAGGTTTTTCAGTATTTTTTTACAAGAGTACATTACAGGCTTTTGAGGAATTTTGGAATTTTAGGTTAGGTTAGGTTAGGTTAGGTTATATATTAAAACTATGTTTTTCCGATTGTTTTTGATGTTGTTTGAACAAAATTAACCTTCGTTCAAACCACATCAAAAAGTCAAAAACCATCAGAAAAACAGTTTGATTTACAAAACCTGTAATGTACACTTGTAAAAATTTACCAAGAAAAGAAAGTAAATATTCGATTTTACTCCCAGTCTGGTTTTATAATGAGAGCAAACTTTTCTGGTCAATTTTGAGGTGCTTTGCACAAATCTGCCATTGGTTTCCTGTGCAAATTGTGTAGTTTTTGAGATATCATAACAAACATATAGGATATGTTTATGTTACGAGATCTTGTAAACGATGCATTACCACAGGAAACATGCAAAACACCTCAAAATTAACCAGAAAAGTTTGCTCATCATTTTTGTTTAAACTAATGAAAATATCATGACAACCTAACCAATCATCAAGGAAGTACAGTTGACCTCAGCAGGCATTCAATTAACCTAATAGGTTAATATTGGTTACTTTACCTAAATACCTATCTTCTGATCTTTTCGTATTAGGCACTCACTGTCACATTTCAGGCAAGTTAAGGATGAGAGAATAATCCCATAATTGATAAAAATATTCAATGCTTTGTCTTCATCTAGGGCAAATGATGAATCAAGTCTTCAAAATCAAGTTCACAGGACTGACACATCATACTGCTAGCACAAAACTCACAAAACTAAAAATTCAGTCACAAAAAAATAGCCAAAACAGAAAATAAACTAATTAAGTCGTAGAATAGTGAAAAAATAGCCTAATCAAGAAAAACATTTTATGAAAAAAATTACATTTAACAAATTTGCACAAGATATACCTTTTTGGTATTTCTTTACTATTACACCAGTCTCCAGTAGAAAGTTTTAAAAGCTAGTTTTCAATGTTTTTCAATGTGCTGAATTAAAAAAATAATACTCATTTCTGTCGCAAATGATTTGTTAGAGAGTTACTGAAGCTTAAACTCTCTAATGGGAAAAGGTAAAAAAAATGGATAATGTTAGGTTTGCTTGGGCTTGTTTTAGGTTAGGTTAGGTTTGCTTGGGCTTATTTTAGGTTAGGTTTGCTTGGGCTTGTTTTAGGTTAGGTTTGCTTGGGCTTGTTTTAGGTTAGGTTTGCTTGGGCTTGTTTTAGGTTAGGTTAGGTTTGTTTGGGCTTATTTTAGGTTAGGTTTGCTTGGCTTATTTTAGGTTAGGTTTGCTTGGGCTTGTTTTAGGTTAGGTTTGCTTGGGCTTGTTTTAGGTTAGGTTTGCTTGGGCTTGTTTCAGGTTAGGTTAGGTTTGCTTGGGCTTGTTTTAGGTTAGGTTTGCTGGCTTGTTTTAGGTTAGGTTAGGTTTGCTTGGGCTTGTTTTAGGTTAGGTTAGGTTAGGTTTGTTTGGGCTTGTTTTAGGTTAGGTTAGGTTTGTTTGGGCTTGTTTTAGGTTAGGTTAGGTTTGTTTGGGCTTGTTTTAGGTTAGGTTAGGTTTGCTTGGGCTTGTTTTAGGTTAGGTTAGGTTTGCTTGGGCTTGTTTTAGGTTAGGTTTGCTTGGGCTTGTTTTAGGTTAGGTTTGCTTGGGCTTGTTTTAGGTTAGGTTTGCTTGGGCTTGTTTTAGGTTAGGTTAGGTTTGCTTGGGCTTGTTTTAGGTTAGGTTTGCTTGGGCTTGTTTTAGGTTAGATTAGGTTTGCTTGGGCTTGTTTAAGGTTAGGTTTGCTTGGCTTGTTTTAGGTTAGGTTAGGTTTGCTTGGGCTTGTTTTAGGTTAGGTTAGGTTTGCTTGGGCTTGTTTTAGGTTAGGTTAGGTTTGCTTGGGCTTGTTTTAGGTTAGGTTTGCTTGGGCTTGTTTTAGGTTAGGTTAGGTTTAGTGATGTAAAAAAACTGTTTTTTTTTGTTATTTTTTTTGTTGTTTGTCATTTTTTTTTATTTTTTTTTTGTTTTTTTATTTTTTTTGTTTTTTTTAATAATTAATATAGATATTGCCAATTTAATTATAAGGTATACTTTTGCAATGATATATTATAAAAATAAATAAATAAATAATAAAATAGGCCATATGGTACCAGTATAGAATGTCCTTTTCAGCCTATTTACAGAAAAAACTGGCATCTTTCTTGCACTGAAAGTCTTGTATCTTGAGATCCATTAAACTTGCGAGAACACTGGCTGGGAGCTGACTGCCCATTGTCCAACCTTTCCAGGACTCTCCATCCATGCCTCGGATTTTGAATCTCACACTTAACTATCCTTTAGACCCGCGATGACATATTCCCCCCCCCCCACGAGACCATCCATTATATATACATACACATACATCCATATACATATATACCAATATATACATAAAACTTATATACACATTTATATCTATTGTATACCCCATACACATGCATACATCCAGAATTCCAGATACATACGCATGCATACTCACATATATACCTACACAAACTCATACACCTCTATTTCGCCCTTTCATTACCTCCGAGATCATTTAGCACATACAGTAATATCCGTACAGCCAAAGAAACCAATTAAGCACAGACAGAGCAGCAAGCTAGTATTTATATCCCAAAATGCAAAATTCCAAGAAAGTGAAGTAAAACATGGTGCTACATTGGCTTCGTCAACATCCAAATCTGCAATAAATACCAGTACCTGTGATATTGAAACTATTTGCTTTAATCAATCTAGTGATAATGATTCTTCAATGGAAATAGAATCAGATAATGAAAGTTAAACAGCATTTAAACAGCATTAGGTTAACACAAAGGTTAAAGAAAGAGATGAATATTTATATATTTTTATTTATATATAATATATATTATATATATAGATAATATATATATATAATATATATATCCCCGCAAGGGGGTTCTAAGCTCGTGCTCTTGAGTGCTCTTTGTGCTCATTTGTACGTGCTTGTTCCTGGAGGTTTCACGTGCGCCCTCCCAGCCCTAGCACCGAAGGATGATGGGGCTCGACCCTGCAGTCCTTGGTCTTTTTCCACTTCGACTGTCCCCTCCACCCTTTATTTTTCCTCTGTCTTTCCTCTCACTTTTCTTTGTTTTTCCGCTGAGATATGCCCTTTTAAATAGAGGCGAATCGGTTCTTCCCGAACTTAAAAAAAAAATTATATATATATATATATATATATATACACTGGTATTCTTGCCAATCACAATTATATCTATTGTTTTATACCAGTATTATGGATATTATACCAGTACCTGTGATATTGAACTAGCATATGCTCTACCCAATCTAGTGATGATTCTTCCATGGAAATGAGGGTTAACCAACATTAGGTTAACAAAAAGGTTCAAAAAAAGGTGAATATTTTTTTTTCTATCTGGAATATATATACTGGTACTCTTGCCAATCACAATTATGTATATTGTTTGAAATGAGGAAGAATGTTTTATGTTCTAGTTAAAAAATATAGGTATATACATATAAAAAATGAGGGTTTGTTTTTCCTTTCTATTATATACTTTTTGTGTGATTCATTTTTTCTAAAAGATGACTATATACATATACTAGGTATAACCGTATAAGCATGGTAGTATAGTAAATTATAGGTAATACTAATATACTTATTAGATTAAAGGAAGAAAAATATGGAATAAGTTTAAAACAATAAAAAACAAAAAAAACAAAAAAAAAGACTATCTTCGTTTTAAACAAAAAAACGACAAAAAAACAAAAAAAAACAACAAAAAACGACTCACATCACTAGTTAGGTTAGGTTTGCTTGGGTTTGTTTTAGGTTAGGTTTGCTTGGGTTTGTTTTAGGTTAGGTTTGCTTGGGTTTGTTTTAGGTTAGGTTTGCTTGGGTTTGTTTTAGGTTAGGTTTGCTTGGGTTTGTTTTAGGTTAGGTTTGCTTGGGTTTGTTTTAGGTTAGGTTTGCTTGGGTTTGTTTTAGGTTAGGTTTGCTTGGGTTTGTTTTAGGTTAGGTTTGCTTGGGTTTGTTTTAGGTTAGGTTTGCTTGGGTTTGTTTTAGGTTAGGTTTGCTTGGGTTTGTTTTAGGTTAGGTTTGCTTGGGTTTGTTTTAGGTTAGGTTTGCTTGGGTTTGTTTTAGGTTAGGTTTGCTTGGGTTTGTTTTAGGTTAGGTTTGCTTGGGTTTGTTTTAGGTTAGGTTTGCTGGGTTTGTTTTAGGTTAGGTTTGCTTGGGTTTGTTTTAGGTTAGGTTGCTTGGGTTTGTTTTAGGTTAGGTTTGCTTGGGTTGTTTTAGGTTAGGTTTTGCTTGGTTGTTTTAGGTTAGGTTTGCTTGGGTTGTTTTAGGTTAGGTTTGCTTGGGTTTGTTTTAGGTTAGGTTTGCTTGGGTTTGTTTTAGGTTAGGTTTGCTTGGGTTTGTTTTAGGTTAGGTTTGCTTGGGTTTGTTTTAGGTTAGGTTTGCTTGGGTTTGTTTTAGGTTAGGTTTGCTTGGGTTTGTTTTAGGTTAGGTTTGCTGGGTTTGTTTTAGGTTAGGTTTGCTTGGGTTTGTTTTAGGTTAGGTTTGCTTGGGTTTGTTTTAGGTTAGGTTTGCTTGGGTTTGTTTTAGGTTAGGTTTGCTTGGGTTGTTTTAGGTTAGGTTTGCTTGGGTTGTTTTAGGTTAGGTTTGCTTGGGTTTGTTTTAGGTTAGGTTTGCTTGGGTTTGTTTTAGGTTAGGTTTGCTTGGGTTTGTTTTAGGTTAGGTTTGCTTGGGTTTGTTTTAGGTTAGGTTTGCTTGGGTTTGTTTTAGGTTAGGTTTGCTTGGGTTTGTTTTAGGTTAGGTTTGCTTGGGTTTGTTTTAGGTTAGGTTTGCTTGGGTTGTTTTAGGTTAGGTTGCTTGGGTTTGTTTTAGGTTAGGTTTGCTTGGGTTTGTTTTAGGTTAGGTTTGCTTGGGTTTGTTTTAGGTTAGGTTGCTTGGGTTTGTTTTAGGTTAGGTTTGCTTGGGTTTGTTTTAGGTTAGGTTTGCTTGGGTTTGTTTTAGGTTAGGTTTGCTTGGGTTTGTTTTAGGTTAGGTTTGCTTGGGTTTGTTAGGTTAGGTTTGCTGGGTTTGTTAGGTTAGGTTTGCTTGGGTTTGTTAGGTTAGGTTTGCTTGGGTTTGTTAGGTTAGGTTTGTTTAGGTTGTTAGGTTAGGTTTGCTTGGGTTTGTTTTAGGTGTTGTTAGGTTAGGTTTGCTTGGGTTTGTTTTAGGTTGTTAGGTTAGGTTTGCTTGGGTTTGTTTAGGTTGTTAGGTTAGGTTTGCTTGGGTTTGTTTTAGGTTGTTAGGTTAGGTTTGCTTGGGTTTGTTTTAGGTTGTTAGGTTAGGTTTGCTTGGGTTTGTTTAGGTTGTTAGGTTAGGTTTGCTTGGGTTTGTTTTAGGTTGTTAGGTTAGGTTTGCTTGGGTTTGTTTTAGGTTGTTAGGTTAGGTTTGCTTGGGTTTTAGGTTGTTAGGTTAGGTTTGCTTGGGTTTGTTTTAGGTTGTTAGGTTAGGTTTGCTTGGGTTTGTTTTAGGTTGTTAGGTTAGGTTTGCTTGGGTTTGTTTTAGGTTGTTAGGTTAGGATTGCTTGGGTTTGTTTTAGGTTGTTAGGTTAGGTTTGCTTGGGTTTGTTTTAGGTTGTTAGGTTAGGTTGCTTGGGTTTGTTTTAGGTTGTTAGGTTAGGTTTGCTTGGGTTTGTTTTAGGTTGTTAGGTTAGGATTGCTTGGGTTTGTTTTAGGTTGTTAGGTTAGGTTGCTTGGGTTTGTTTTAGGTTGTTAGGTTAGGTTTGCTTGGGTTTGTTTAGGTTGTTAGGTTAGGTTTGCTTGGGTTTGTTTAGGTTGTTAGGTTAGGTTTGCTTGGGTGTTGTTTTAGGTTGTTAGGTTAGGTTTGCTTGGGTTTGTTTTAGGTTGTTAGGTTAGGTTTGCTTGGGTTTGTTTTAGGTTGTTAGGTTAGGTTTGCTTGGGTTTGTTTTAGGTTGTTAGGTTAGGTTTGCTTGGGTTTGTTTTAGGTTGTTAGGTTAGGTTTGCTTGGGTTTGTTTTAGGTTGTTAGGTTAAGTTTGCTTGGGTTGTTTTAGGTTGTTAGGTTAGGTTTGCTTGGGTTTGTTTTAGGTTGTTAGGTTAGGTTTGCTTGGGTTTGTTTTAGGTTGTTAGGTTAGGTTTGCTTGGGTTTGTTTTAGGTTGTTAGGTTAGGTTTGCTTGGGTTTGTTTTAGGTTGTTAGGTTAGGTTGCTTGGGTTTGTTTTAGGTTGTTAGGTTAGGTTTGCTTGGGTTTGTTTTAGGTTGTTAGGTTAGGTTTGCTTGGGTTTGTTTTAGGTTGTTAGGTTAGGTTTGCTTGGGTTTGTTTTAGGTTGTTAGGTTAGGTTTGCTTGGGTTTGTTTTAGGTTGTTAGGTTAGGTTTGCTTGGGTTTGTTTTAGGTTGTTAGGTTAGGTTTGCTTGGGTTTGTTTTAGGTTGTTAGGTTAGGTTTGCTTGGGTTTGTTTTAGGTTGTTAGGTTAGGTTTGTTTTAGGTTGTTAGGTTAGGTTTGCTTGGGTTTGTTTTAGGTTGTTAGGTTAGGTTTGCTTGGGTTTGTTTAGGTTGTTAGGTTAGGTTTGCTTGGGTTTGTTTTAGGTTGTTAGGTTAGGTTTGCTTGGGTTTGTTTTAGGTTGTTAGGTTAGGTTTGCTTGGGTTTGTTTTAGGTTGTTAGGTTAGGTTTGCTTGGGTTTGTTTTAGGTTGTTAGGTTAGGTTTGCTTGGGTTTGTTTTAGGTTGTTAGGTTAGGTTTGCTGGGTTTGTTTTAGGTTGTTAGGTTAGGTTTGCTTGGGTTTGTTTTAGGTTGTTAGGTTAGGTTTGCTTGGGTTTGTTTTAGGTTGTTAGGTTAGGTTTGCTTGGGTTTGTTTTAGGTTGTTAGGTTAGGTTTGCTTGGGTTTGTTTTAGGTTGTTAGGTTAGGTTTGCTTGGGTTTGTTTAGGTTGTTAGGTTAGGTTTGCTTGGGTTTGTTTTAGGTTGTTAGGTTAGGTTTGCTTGGGTTTGTTTAGGTTGTTAGGTTAGGTTTGCTTGGGTTTGTTTTAGGTTGTTAGGTTAGGTTTGCTTGGTTTGTTTTAGGTTGTTAGGTTAGGTTTGCTTGGGTTTGTTTTAGGTTGTTAGGTTAGGTTTGCTTGGGTTTGTTTTAGGTTGTTAGGTTAGGTTTGCTTGGGTTTGTTTTAGGTTGTTAGGTTAGGTTTGCTTGGGTTTGTTTTAGGTTGTTAGGTTAGGTTTGCTTGGGTTATTTTAGGTTGTTAGGTTAGGTTTGCTTAGGTTATTTTAGGTTGTTAGGTTAGGTTTGCTTAGGTTATTTTAGGTTGTTAGGTTAGGTTTGCTTAGGTTATTTTAGGTTGTTAGGTTAGGTTTGCTTAGGTTATTTTAGGTTGTTAGGTTAGGTTTGCTTAGGTTATTTTAGGTTGTTAGGTTAGGTTTGCTTAGGTTATTTTAGGTTGTTAGGTTAGGTTTGCTTAGGTTATTTTAGATTATATTAGGTTGTTTGCTTAGGTTATTTTAGATTATGTTAGGTTGTTGCTTAGGTTATTTTAGGTTGTTAGGTTAGGTTTGCTTAGGTTATTTAGGTTGTTAGGTTAGGTTTGCTTAGGTTATTTTAGGTTGTTAGGTTAGGTTGCTTAGGTTATTTTAGGTTGTTAGGTTAGGTTTGCTTAGGTTATTAGGTTAGGTTTGCTTAGGTTATTTAGATTATATTAGGTTGTTTGCTTAGGTTATTTTAGATTATGTTAGGTTGTTTGCTTAGGTTATTTTAGGTTGTTAGGTTAGGTTTGCTTAGGTTATTAGGTTAGGTTTGCTTAGGTTATTAGGTTAGGTTTGCTTAGGTTATTTTAGATTATATTAGGTTGTTTGCTTAGGTTATTTTAGATTATGTTAGGTTGTTTGCTTAGGTTATTTTAGGTTGTTAGGTTAGGTTTGCTTAGGTTATTTTAGGTTGTTAGGTTAGGTTTGCTTAGGTTATTTTAGATTATTAGGTTAGGTTTGCTTAGGTTATTTTAGATTATTAGGTTAGGTTTGCTTAGGTTATTTTAGATTATTAGGTTATGTTTGCTTAGGTTATTTTAGATTATTAGGTTAGGTTTGCTTAGGTTATTTTAGATTATTAGGTTAGGTTTGCTTAGGTTATTTTAGATTATTAGGTTAGGTTTGCTTAGGTTATTTTAGGTTGTTAGGTTAGGTTTGCTTAGGTTATTTTAGGTTGTTAGGTTAGGTTTGCTTAGGTTATTTTAGGTTGTTAGGTTAGGTTTGCTTAGGTTATTTTAAGTTAGGTTAGGTTTGCTTAGGTTATTAGGTTAGGTTTGCTTAGGTTATGTTTGTTTATTATTTTAGGTTTGGCCAATTTTGAAGGTGAAATTTATGTTTTTTCTATGGCTTTCATGTGTTTTGTATTAATCTGACTTTCAAAATCTTCGGAAACCACTCATTTTTGTGATTCTCCCCATCCAAAAACTCCCAGTTCCTACTGGGGGAACCCCAGGTAAAAAAGGGTAAAAAGGGTGGAAGTTTGGTATTTCTTTACTATTACACCAGTCTCTGGTAAAAAGTTTTAAAAGTTGGTTTTCAATGTTTTTCAATGTGCTAAATTAAAAAATTATATTCATTTCCATCGCAAATGATTTGTTAAAGAGTTAGGAGTTAGGTTGTTTTAGGTTACGTGAGGTTAGCTTAGTTGTTTTAGGTTCGGCCAATTTTGAAGGTGAAATTTATGTTTCTCCTATAGTTTTTGATGTGTTTTATATTAATCTAATGGTATTTCTTTACTATTACACCGGTCTCTGGTAGAAAGTCTGGTGTAATAGTAAATATTTAACGAAAGTTTTAAAAGCTTTAAACTTTAATAACTCTTTAACAAATCATTCGCAATGGAAATGAGTATCATTTTTTAATTCAGCACATTGAAAAATATTGAAAACCAGCTTTTAAAACTTTCTACCGGAGACTGGTGTCATAGTAAATATTTACCATATTTTTTTAGCCAGTTTTTAATGGCAATTCAATATATTGGGTCCTAGTACTTGTTCAACTGCTTGTGACTGCGAGTAAAATAGAATATTAATGATTTGGAGTGGTTGAAACAAATATTATTTATCCATTAGCCGAATTGAGACTGATGTTTTGCAGGATTCTTGACTTGGATAACTTGGATAACCTCAATAGACCCCAGTGGCTTCATGTCTTCCAAATGAAATGTAATGTGATGCACCAGATCCGGTACTCTAAATTTCTGCCCTACTTTCTCAATTTGGGGAATGGACAAGTAGCAGGGTTTAGCCTTATTGACCTAGATTCAGAAGTCGCAAAAACAGATGCTTAGACAATTAAAGATAATTTAAGTTCAACTTACTTGGGCATTCTGTGGACGTTTTGATTGTACTCAGATCAATACTGTTTTCATCCAAACAAATATAAAAGCTTACAAAGCATCACACCATCCCTTAAAAACTTTGCTAAATCAATCATTTTTGAAGTAGATGAATTTAAAACATGATCGTGACTGATCAACCCAACTCTGGCAAGCCATTCGGCTCCTTCTCTCCATTCCTCTTCCATTCTGATGCATTAAATAGTTAAAATAAAACTTGGAATTGTCACGTTAAACTTTTTTTAATAACAATAATAATTATTAAAAATAACACTGCAACATAATCTTCAAAAAAAAAAATAATCTGTCAGAAATTAATGCTGATTAGCTCGTTTTCTTCTTAAACAAGCATGGAGCACATCAGGTTTTACTGTGTGACAGGGATAAAGTCAAAGCTTATGCAAAGCATACTTATATCTAGTCAGGACACGGTTCTTGAAACTTAATACTCTTTCGTGAAATCTAGGAAAGGACAGTGAGACTATAATTTTACAAAAATACCCAGCCATCAAAAAACTTTGAGATTCACATTCAAAGACAGTAAAACTAAATTTGTGAAACTGCGCTCAAAATCAAAGTGATTCGCGAGCTTAAAGTAAATGTTAAGGTCTCACTGACTTAAAAATTTCTGTTCAAAATTGTTTCTCTATTTGTTAAAGGGCTTAGCACACTTTTGAAAGTTTGTGAAAGGTATGGGAAAGATAATGGCATAAAATATAAGCCTTCATATTATGATTATGAGAACCGAGGACTACAAGTATACAAAATTTCCTTAATTTCAACTGAATGATATGGTGCTGTCAGAAGTGACCCAGATAAAGTACCTGGGCCACATACTCAGAGGCGTCCACACGAGGGGGCACCATGGGGCCAAGCCCCCTTGTTTTTCAATGGTGCCCCCTCGCTTTTTCGTCAACTGCTTACAGATAGATTTTATCATAAACCCAAAATCCAGTCATAATATTTGAAGATAGTAATTGGTTACTAAATATATATTATTAATATTGTATCATTTCCCATATTGTTGATATTTACTATATATATTATTAATATTGTATAATTTCCCATATTGTTGATATGAAGAGGAAATCCTGTGATTAATATTAAAACATGTAAAATTTGTTGTGGAGAACGCGACTACTGTCTTCAATAACCTTCTCAGTCCCATGACAATTATTTATATGTATATTATGTATGAATAATAAACTTGTATATCTACCAAGTTATTGTGTATCTGGTTTCACCCTAATATCATGGACATACAAAGGATGTCTAAAAAATCGTTATTTTTCAGTATTTGAAGCCCTATAATTTGCCCTCCTAACTGTCTCCAGAAAGCAGGAAATGCTGTCCCAGACAACGTAAATTTCAAAGATTTTCCGGGGGAGCATGCCCCCGGACCCCCCTAGAGCTCGCGCCTCTGGCGGTCGCAAATACGTGTGGCCCCCCCCCTGTATTTGGAAGTGCCCCTTACTTAATTGATCCTGTGGACGCCCCTGCACATACTAACTGATAACGCTATTCAACAAAAAATCTGTTCCTCTGGTAGTGTTGGGTGTTCCTCACTGACTTTTTAGTGCTGATTTCGAAAATAATAGTGAAACGATTGATAATATATTTGTAAATAGCAATGCCCTTGTAAATTCTGGAATTATAACCACTAACATCAATGATCATTTTCCTACTTACGCTATATTCAATAACATTGTTCAGGTTGCGGACCAAACAACTATTGATTACAAAATATTTTCAGAGGTTAACAAAAGAAAATTTATTGGGGCTGTAGAAAATACTCGACTTGACTGTGACGAACCTTTAAATGACCCAGATCATATGTTTCAGTCCTTTTATGACACCTTATTCCATATTTTTAATATTTGCTTTTAAGGAGAAAAACAGTTTCGCCCAAAAGTGTCGTAAATCCATGGATCACTCCAGAAATTATCACTTCAATAAAGAACAGAGATAAATTATTCAAATTGCAATTACAGAGCAAAATTCCTAAAATACAATATACTCAATACAGAAACAAATTAACTAACATAATCAAAATTGCAAAATATAACTATTATAACAATCAATTTTCCAAACATAAAGGAGACATGAAAAACACTTGGACAACCATAAACAATCTTCTCGGAAACCAAATTAAGAAAAATTCAATAGAGAAATTAAATGTTGATAATAAAGAAATTACTGATGATACTGCTATTGCACTCTTTAAATGCATATTTTACTTCAATAGCGGATAAGCTTCGCTCACAATTAATAAATAATGATCACTTACCTCTAGAATATATGCCACCCAGCCCACTAAATTCATTTTCTTTTGTTCCTGCCACCTCTACTGAGGTCCAGAATATTATTGGTAAATTAAAAAATATAAAAAATAACATTCATAACATTCCTGTACCTATACTGAAACTTGTTAAAGATAAGATATCTGTAACTTTGGCTAAAATTATCAATCGAAGTATTTCCAAAGGAATATTCCCATCAATGCTAAAAACTGGTTGTATAACACCTCTTTTTAAAGGGGGTGATCCTACACTAGCAACAAATTACAGGCCGGTGTGTTCATTAATTATCTGTATTCAGCAAAGTTTTTGAAAACATTGTAAAAAGTAGAATGCAGCGATATTTAGAATCCTACAATTTATTTTTTCCAAATCAATATGGCTTCCGGATTAATAAAACAACGGAAATGGCTATTTTAAATATTATGGAAAATGTAAATATAGCTAAGGAGAACAAAGAAATAATGATATCAATATTTATGGATTTGAGTAAGGCGTTTGATGTAATAGACCATAATATTCTACTTAATAAATTATACTGTTACGGCTTTAGAGGAGCAATCAGTGATTGGTTTAAAAGTTATTTGTCCTATAGATATCATTTTGTAGCAGTAAATAAGGTTTGCTCAACTAAAGCGCTTGTCAAACATAGCGTGCCCAGGGCTCAGTTCTGGGTCCACTGTTATTTTTATTATATATAAATGACCTTCCACGTTCATCTGATATACTGAACTTCATAATGTTTGCAGATGATACAACTGTCTCTTTTTCTTGCAAAGATGTTAATACAGCTAAGAATATATTTCATTCAGAATTCATGAGTGTAATGAAATGGTTGACCACCAATAAACTCTTCCTAAATACCAGTAAAACAAATTTCATGATTTTTACTAATAAAAAAAATGTATATCTTGATGAACTTAATGTTAATGAAATCGCCATAAAGGAGTGTACTGTAACAAAATTTCTTGGTGTAATGCTAGATAAGAATTTGCAATGGAGTGATCATGTAAATTATATCGCGAAAAAGATTTCAAGGAGCGTTGCTATAATGTTTAAACTTAGAAATGTAGTCCCTAAACAAGTTTTATTGACTCTTTATCATACTCTTGTTCTTCCTTATATAACATACTGCACCCTTGTTTGGGGAAACTCCGCTAACAACGCATTAAATGGTATCTTTGTCATCCAAAAACGAGCAATAAGGTTATTTTCTGATGCTGATTTCCTTGATCACTCTAGTGCATTATTTAAAGAGCTAAACCTACTAAAGCTCAACGATATAACCAAACTGGCACACTTTATTTTTATTTACGAGTGTAAGAACAAAATCATTAATTTGCAATGGGTAAATAGATATTTTGTAACTCGCCAAGAAATCCACTCGTTTCAGACCAGAAATAGATCAAAGCTTGTTATAACTCAATTTAGATTGTCTTCATCTCAAAAACTACCCATTTTCATTGGATTGAAACTATGGAATGACTTGCATGCCGATATAAAAAATATTGTGAATGTAAATTTGTTTAAAACCAAGTTGAAATCCCGATTAATAATGGCAAACTAACAAAAATCTAGGATTAATGTCCACTAATATTGTTTAATATTGTCCATTAATATTGTTTAATATTGTAATACATGTTTTAACTATTAATAATACTTATTTACTTATTTATTTCTTTATTATTATAATTAATAACAACTAGCTGCTTATTTTTAATAAAAGCCCAGTAAAGCCTAAAGCTTAAGGGCCAAATTAAATAAAGTAAATAGTCGAGCTTCACAATTATTCATGTCATTGTAAATTGAAAAAACGTATTTATTTTATTATTACTAGTACAGTTCCCGTCGTCGCTTCGCTGACGGTTACACAGGCTAAACTACAAAAAAAAAAACCCAGCCGTGAAAATTTTGAGCTTCACATTGTGTCAACATTTCTGAATCTGGTATCTCCCAAAACCTCCTCACCCCCATTCATACAACTTGGGGGCTAACCCCCTCCTCCATTACCCCCACCCCTCCCCATTACCCCACCCATCCCCCATTACCCCCACCCCCACCCTTCCCCCTTCACCCCATTACCACCTCCCCCATTACCCCCACCCCTCCCCATTACCCCACCCATCCCCCATTACCCCCACCCCCACCCTTCCCCCATTGCTAAACTACAGAAAAGAACACAGTCATGAAAATCTTGAGCTTCACATTGCCGCCCGTAATACAATTTCTGAATTTTTTTACAATTTCTGAATTTTTTTCTCACAATTTCTGAAAGTGTGACGGACAGACGGACAGCTCTCTTATTATAGTATAGATTAATAAAGGCTATTCTATTCTATCCTATTTTTCCATCACATTTTTCCATTTTCCATATATATTATCCGGCACGACCACTCCCGTTCCAGTGTTTCTAGTTCTATCCAGGGGTTGTAGTGCTGCGGGAGCACACGGCAGCGCCACTCCCGCACCTTTATTCATCCAAATTTCACTTTTGTTTTTTAGTTGATACTTGGAAGTTGGGAATAAACAGACTGAGATGAAAGCACTGGCTTCTAATTATGATTTCAAATTTTTCATATTCCAAGTCTAAGTGAAGTATTATTATTACTAGTACAGTTCCCGCCGCTTCGCTGACGGTTAGACAGGCTAAACTACAAAAAAAGAACCCAGCCGTGAAAATTTTGAGCTTCACATTGTGTCAACATTTCTGAATCTGGTATCTCCCAAAACCTCCTCACCCCCATTCATACAACTTGGGGGCTAACCCCCTCCCCCACTACCCCCACCCCTCCCCATTACCCCACCCATCCCCCATTCCCCACCCCCACCCTTCCCCCATTGCTAAACTACAGAAAAGAACACAGTCATGAAAATCTTGAGCTTCACATTGCCGCCCGTAATACAATTTCTGAATTTTTTTTACAGTTTCTGAATTTTTTTCTCAATTTTTTCTCACAATTTCTGAAAGTGTGACGGACGGACAGACAGACAGACGACGACAGCTCTCTTATTATAGTATAGATTATTATTACTAGTACAGTTCCCGTCGCTTCGCTGACGGTTAGACAGGCTAAACTACAGAAAAGAACGCAGCCGTGAAAATTTTGAGCTTCACATTGTGTCAACATTTCTGAATCTGGTATCTCCCAAAACCTCCTCACCCCCATTCATGCAACTCGGGGGCTAACCCCCTCCCCCATTACCCCCACCCCTCCCCATTACCCCACCCATCCCCCATTACCACCCCCACCCTCCCATTACCCCACCCATCCCCCATTACCCCCACCCCCACCCTTCCCCCATTACTGCCCGGGATAAATGTCACAAACAGACAAACAGACAGGCTAAACTACAGAAAAGAACACAGTCATGAAAATCTTGAGCTTCACATTGCCGCCCGTAATACAATTTCTGAATTTTTTTTCTCACACTTTTTTCTCAATTTCTGAAAGTGTGACGGACGGACGGACGGACGGACAGACGGACAGCTCTCTTATTATAATATAGATTATTATTATTATTATATATTCATTAGAACTCCTGCACCTTAAAATTTGCCACTACCCCCTTGGTTGTATCCCCCATTTGCTAGCGAACCACTGGTCTCCCCATTAAGTGCAGTTCATCTAATTACTATTTTAGTCATTTTTAGTGCCACAGTACTATCTTCGGCCCCAGTACCATCCGAAAAATGTAGTTCTAATGCTGCCAATTATATCTACATATTCCTGTTTTTGAAACAAAATTCAAATTCAATTTGTTCAAAAACTGTGGGCGATGGGAACATTTAGCATCCATATTCGTATTCTACATGCAAAAATCTACCAGAATCACTCTATTTTACTTGAGGAACAGGAAAAAAATTTCTAATTTGTTGTCCATTGTAATTTTTCAGATGAATGTGATATCATGAAACAGTGTAGGTGATTATATGCTCAAGGAAATATTTTCATCAGAAAAGTTCATTGGGGCCGTTCAAAAATTACATAACACTAGTTTTGCTAAAACGTGACCCCCCTCCACCCTCTTATAACATTCCGTAACGCTAGACCAGACACCCTATATTAAAGGTTACATAATATCTTAGTGGGTGTCTGGTCTAGCGTTACGGAACGTTACAAAGGAGTGGGGTGACAAGTTTTAGCAAAAATAGCGTTACGTAATTTTTGAACGGCCCCATACGCGTACAATCGATGTTAAGGTGGCTTTTTGTTAAAGTCTTTTTGTATCCCACTGTGTATAGCTCATTTGAAGTGGAACTACAGGATGTATAATATGAGGAAATTATATGTAGCTTATAACAGTGCGTTCAGGCTTTTGTTAGGAACTTTTAGGTTTATAAATGGTGTTCCTTCCTGTGCCAGTACGTTAATTGTTTGTAATCAATAACGTACCTAACTATGCTAGTTTGATATGCAATTTTGTATATAACGTTGGTGAGTCACTCAGTAAGATAATAAAAGCTATGGTTGGTGGATTGGTAACTGATATATTTTGTAAATCTTGACTCTGGTAGCATTGGCTTAGCTATATGTTAATTTTTTATAGTGTTTCGATGGCCTATGTATCATAGTTCCCAGACAACTATTACTTAAACTTATATGGACCACTTGTATAATGTTTGTACTTGTTGAGTCTGAAATAAAGATTGTCTGTTTCGTTTTGTATGAAATTATTTACTCGAGCAATGGACCAATTAGATATAGATAATATTTGGCTTACCTTTATCAAGTCAGACCACGCTTTTACAAAATTTTATACTCTTTTGGCAAAGCGAAGAAAACTCAGTCAGACAATATACAAAAATACCTGTTAGAAAATCTAGAAGAGGAAGAGCCAGTGTTATTCCAAAGCGATACAATGACTAGGCTGATTAATACAGCCAAGGCCGGATTAACCACTAGACTAATAAAGCTGTAGCCTTAAACCCTGATTTTTATATCATAAACCCTAAATCTTTGTCACAGGGTTGGTTAAGTAATACAGTCCCGTAGCCAGGACTTCCCAAGGGGGAGGGGGTCGAAATTGTAGAAAGGCGGACCTTTTGGTGCACCGATCTAGTCACTGCGGAGGGGGTTTACAGTAGTTTAACGTAGTTTGTGAAGTTAAAAAATACAAAAAAATACAAGTGTTTATTTACTAAAAGATGTTATATACAAGGTGTTTCAGGTCGACCCTAGAAATATGGAAATTGGCGGAATTTGTAGTTTGTATTTAGTATTTGAAGTTTGTCATAGTAATTCCGTAACTAATATGAAGTGTTTCTTTTTATTGCAGGTGAATATTAGGGTCGACCTGAAATATTGAATTACTACCTACTTGCTACAAATTCCGCCAATTTCCATATTTCTAGGGTCGACCTGAAATACTATTATATCATGAGTTTGATTACAAAAGTGGACCTTTCCTGTCAAAGCGGGGGAAGCGTTCAACACCCCCCCTTTCATGGCTATGGGCCTGTAATATCATACATAACTGCATAATTATATCTCCAGAGCTGGAAAGTAAGTTTTTTTAGTTTTAGTTAAGAGTTCTTTTATATGTCATTATATCTGATGGTGTCGATATGTATGTATGATTTTCGTCCATTTTTGTATGATTGGCTTCAAAGGGTTAATCTGTTTCCGAAATTGTTTTTTAGACGTTGGGAATTTGGGCCCAGTGTAATGATCATTCAGTATGTCGAAGAAAGGGAGATGTTTTGTCTGATATCATAGTTTAAAGCCAAGAAGGAAGAAATCATTCTCTATTTGAATTGTATGCTGTTTTTGCTTTTTTTTAATGCACATGCTTTAATTTTTTTAGTTGTTAAATTTAAATAAATATACGTTTCTGTTTGTTTAAAGATTTTAGGAATTATACGCAATATAGTATATAGTACATATATAGGCCCTTCCCTCTTATTAGCCTTAGGCCCCTCAGCCTTAATCAGGCCCTCAATGCATCATTGTATATTAGGTTAAGGTTATATATATATATATATATATATATATATATATATATATATATATATATATACAGGGTGGGCCGAAAGTCTGGATCCATAGGAAAATATTTATTTTAATACATAAATTACAACAAATGGTAAATACTTAAAATGAATATCAACTTTAACTCGTAAATGCGTATCCGTGATACTGTACAGTAGTTCGTACTCCAGTATAAATACTCAAATACTTTTTTATTTCAGCCCAGAAATGGCTTCGAATCTAACAACAGAAGACCGGGTAGAACTTGTGCTCATGTACGCAAGACAGGGCGCTACACACAGAGAAGTTGCTACCGAATTCAATAGAAATCATCCTGATAAGCATCCAGTAACACATGCGACTGTTGGCAAGTTGTTTAAACGTTTCAAAGAAACAGGAAGTGTACATGATCGACGGCGTTCTGGTCGTCCAAAAACTGCAACTGATGAAAATACCTCTGCAATGGTATGTGAAACTTTAACGAATAGTCCAGTAAAGTCAACAAGAAGATTATCAAATGAAACACGCATCTCGAGAACGTCAATTCGAAGAATTATTAAAAATCATAAATTCCATCCCTAAGTGTCTCGATGTCAGAGGCCGCCAATTTGAGCATTTGTTATAATTTTTGTTTATACTGGAGTACGAACCACTGTACAGTATCACGGATACGCATTTACGAGTTAAGTTGATATTCATTTTAAGTATTTACCATTTGTTGTAATTTATGTATTAAAATAAATATTTTCCTATGGATCCAGACTTTCGGCCCACCCTGTGTATATATATATATATTATATAGATATATATATATATATATACTGTATATATATATATATCTTGGGTAATTATTCGTTTTTTGACCCAGTCTCTTTTTATAATGAGAGCAAACGTTTCTGGTCAATTTGGAGGTGCTCTGCTGCACGAATCTGCCATCCGTTTCCTCCTGTGCAAATGCATAGTTTTCGAGATATCGTCATCTCGAAAACTACGCATTTGCACAGGAAACGGATGGCAGATTCATGCAAAACACCTCAAAATCGACCAGAAAAGTTTGCATTCGTGCTAAACACAACCTAACCTAACTTAGCCTAACCACCTAACCTAACCAGTCACCTTATTTTGGAGGACATAGTTCTGCAATTGCAGTAAGGAAGTGATGCAGAACTGTAGAATCGTCAGGATGTTCTGCCAGGAACAAGTATCGTGCGAAATATTTCCGGTAATGAGGACGTCTATTCCCAGCACGTAAAACCCACGATTTCACATCCTTCCATTTTTTTACGGCACCTAAACACCTTCGAGTCTTGTCTTAAAATACAGGCAGTATTACATTTAGGGCAAATCACGGATGTCGGAATTATGCCGTGATTGGAAAAAAAATCTAAACTTTTATCTTCATCGAGGCCAACAAGGCGGATTAGGTCTTCGAATCAAGTTCACAAGATTGACACGTCATACCAGTGGAACGAAAATTACCACACTAACCAGAAACAGAAAGAAAGTAGCCAAAGCAAGAAAAAGTAGCCAAAAAAAGCCAAGAAAAATCTCCAAAAAGTCCAAAAAGGTAGCCCAAATAAACAAACCAACCGAAATTTTATATACATACATATTAGAAAGTAGAAAATATATTTTTTAAAAAAGTACATTTTATACAAATTTGCACAAGATAATATATATATTTTCTTATTCAGCTTTGATTGGTTATTCAATATAAGCTTATATTGCTGTTATAGCTGGGTGTGACTGGGTCAAAAACGAATATTAACCATATCTTGTTAACCTTGTTGATATTCCGTGTGTTGGTCTCTCTTCACACGAAGGTCAAGCTGGTGGCCCTGTCTCTAAACCTGGCTTGATGGAGGAACGAGTTGGTTTCTTGCGCTCTCCACCACACATAGCCAGGTACACCCGGCTCATCTGGTACCATCCTGAGCTTGGCATCTAGTCTTCTTTTGAAGACTTCAACTTTGACCCCTGTAACGTTTCTGAGGTCCTTTGGAAGCTGGTTAAAAAGGCTTGGCCCCCTGACAACCAAGCTATTTTTTTTCAGTGATGAAGAGGTCACTTGTCGGGACTTTGATTTGGGAACAATACACATTCTGACTTTCCTATTTTCCAGCGTTGTTTGGAAGGTAATTGTGTTTAGTGTGAGGTTTGGTACCAGTTTTTCGATCATTTTCCATATGTAGATTATGTGTACCGCCACACAATATACAACTCAAGATTGATGCACCTATCATTCTTCTCAGGAATATGGACCCACCAACACTTTATAATGGAACGCGGTTGGCTGTAAAGAAGCTGTGGGCGCATATCAATAAGGCCACAATATGACTGGACATGCAGCAGGAAAGGATGTCTTCATTCCACGAATTCCAATCATTCCAGCAGACTTGCCATTTCAATTCAAGCGCCTCCAGTTCCCAATTCGACTAAGTTTTGCCATGAGCATCACCAAAGCTCAGGGCCAGTCGCTTAAGGTAGTTGGCCTCAACCTACAGAAACCATATTTTTCTCATGGCCAGCTTTATGTTGGGTGCTCAAGAGTTGGTGACAGTAAAAATCTTTTCATTTTGGGTGCTGATGAGAAAAGTCAACATAGTATATCCTGAAGCACTGCAGCGATAACATGTCATTGATTATATGGTATTAATATTTGACTTAATGTGTTTTTCTCAAACATTTACAGTAATAATAATTGTATTGTTCTCGATTTCTCATTTCATGCAACTTTCATTAACATCTAAAAGATCACTACTTGGTGCTAATTCACTAAATATCAATTATCTACGCACTTCATTTATACTTTTGAACCATTTGTTGAAAAATAAAAATAATCTTCAAGACTGCTTTCTTTAACCTATCTTTACTTTATAGTTTGTTTTTAATTTATAGTTACCATTTTTTTAGACTAAATTTAATTCTGATCAAAGACACAGTCAAGGTAATTTCGGTGCTATGAAAATTCGGTGCTATGAAAATTCGGTGCTATGAAAATTCGGTGCTATGAAAATTCGGTGCTATGAAAATTCGGTGCTATGAAAATTCGGTGCTATGAAAATTCGGTGCTATGAAAATTCGGTGCTATGAAAATTCGGTGCTATGAAAATTCGGTGCTATGAAAATTCGGTGCTATGAAAATTCGGTGCTATGAAAATTCGGTGCTATGAAAATTCGGTCTCAAAAAATTCGGTCTCAAAAAATTCGGTCTCAAAAAATTCGGTCTCAAAAAATTCGGTCTCAAAAAATTCGGTCTTATAAAATAACTAAAAAATATGCACTAAAAATTGGTATAGTTTATTAATGAACTACAAATATGGGATCTTTTCCGTTTGACTGCCGCCATTGAAACATAAGAGGTGAGTGCCCCCAGTCTTCTTTACTTAGCCTTATAAGGCTAACTAACGAAAATATCACGACCTAACCTAACCAATCGTTAGGTACGACCTTGACGATTGGTTAGGTTAGGTCGTGATATTTTTGTTAGTTAGCCTTATAAAGCTAACTAAAGAAGGCTGGAGGCCCTGATCTTCAGGTGATCCCCTTATTTTTCTGAGTACACGATTAAAACTTAAAAATTAAACATGGATCTTCATCTTCAAAGTAATTAAAAATGTTTATAAGAAACAAAATTTGAAGGGGAAATTAAGAAAAGCTTTTTTTATAAAGTAACTCATTTTGTATCATCAAGACATTTCAGTTAAAATACAAAATACAAAAAGTTTAATTATGTTTCAATGGCGGCAGTCAAACGAAAAAGATCCCAAATATGTACTACAAATTTATAAGATTTATTTAGTAACGAAATTAACTCAAAATATCTACTAAAAATTGATCAGGTTTATTAAGTATTAGGACAAATTCAAATATGAAAATTCGGTCTCAGAAAATTCGGTCGTAGGGAAATAAAAATATGTACTCAAAATTGATATAGTTTATTAATAAACTACAAATATGTACTACAAATTTATAAGATTTATTTAGTAACGAAATTAACTTAAAATATATACTAAAAATTGCTAAGGTTTATTAAATATTAGGACGAATTAAAAATTTGGTCTTAAACACAGAAACTAACGAAAATATCACAACTTAACCTAACCAATCATCAAGGGCGTACAGTTGACCTAACCGGGCATTCAATTAACCTAACAGGTTAATATTGGTTATTTCACCTAAATATCTTCTGATCTTTTCGTATTAGACACTCACTGTCACGTATTAGGCACTCACTGATGTATATTGAACATAACGAGTAAACTTTTCTTTTTATTTTCAATCGTTCGGCGGTGGTTGGTTGGTGGCTGGTTTTAAACCAAGACCGAATTTTCTGGCCACCGGTAATTTCATATATACTGAACCTGAGCGAAGCTGGGTAATTCTGCTAGTATTAAATATAATGCAAACTTTCTAAACATCTACTAAAATATCAGTTCAATATCTAAAATCGTACAAAAAATATTTTGAATTTTAAATTCTATATTCTTATGTAAACAAGCCGCGCCTTCGGCTCCCTATCCTACGGGTAGGGCTTATGATCACTTCGTGATCTTTAACTCCGCGACTCTTGATAGATCCGACCCCAACGGGCGACTGAGTGAGAGACATTAGCTCCGCCTACTTTACGCGAGGCAGCCAATTATAACAGGTGACTGAGTGAAAGAGATATTTGTTACTCAGCTCAAAACTGCGCAGTTTTTTTTATTTAGAGATAGATGTTATTAGCTTCACGTAAGTTTATTTCTTTTATTTAGCTGTATTTCAGTATGTTATTTTTTATTCTAAATTTTTAAAAACGTACTATTTCCTTGAAAATGTCTGAAGTGTGCAGACGAAACGTTGGATTGAAGAAAAATCAACAAAACAGCAATTTTGTTTTCTTCAAGAACAGTCCTCAAGAAGATTTCTTTAGTTGAAAAGAATATTTTTCGAACTTTAGAGAAGGTCACAAAAAAGTATATTGAAGTAGAAGCTGATATAGCTTTTCTTCAGTAATAATAATAATAATAATGATAATAACTGCACTGCACTCGAGCAAGATGCTAATCGACGCGGACTGCGTGTGTCCTTAGTGGTCTTGTGACCAGACATGGGCAGTAATGTATTTGAAAATACTTAAATACATATTTAAATACATGTATTTATAAATACTTTTTGGAGGGTATATTTAATTACATATTTAAATACTTTCGAAAAGTATTTAGTATTTGTAAATACCTGTTTTTAAATACATTTTTAAAATACTTTTTTGTGAACAGTTCACTTTTGCGAGGATGTACAGTACTAACTACCCAGTATTTAACTGGTACCACAGAACACAGTAAAACATTTTTCAAGGTGCTTGTGCTTTCAGAAAGTTCCAGGCTCAGCAGGCTGGAACTTTCTGGAAGCACCATGAAAAATGGAACTTCCAGCCTGCTCTAGTGGCGATTGTCACAGACTCACAGCTGCAGTGCAGCAGCTGGCAGTCTATCCTGAGGCATCGTCATATGTGGTTGTGTAAAGTTCAGCGCTAACTGTGCAATTAGCCTTAGCCTATTGATCATATTAGACGAGGACAACATTTGTAACATGGCTGAAGCAAGTGGAAGTGGTGGAAAAGAAGGGGATAAAATAGAAATTGTTGATGGTGGAAGTGAAAATAAAAATAGCGAATCACACCCGCACCCACTTTTTGATGGAAAATATTTCCGAATAACTTCCAAAGATGGTAGTAAAGTGAAGACTTTATGTCTTCTGTGCCACAAAACAATTGCAGCGTCTACTTCTGCGACTTCTTGATTTTATTTGACTCTAAGCTGATGTTAGTGATTTTATGTGCTTTTTGTAAAGTATCTAAATTGTATTTGAAATGCATTTAAATACATTTTAGGAGTAATGTATTTAGTATTTAAATACTTTCTGAAAACCTGAATTTTATTTAGTATTTAATTACTTTTATTTTCAAGTAATGTATTTATTATTTAAATACATCTAAAGTATTTACTGCCCATGTCTGCTTGTGACCACATACTCTATGCAAACCGCAATTGAAGCCTTATCTTCGCCACTTTCTGTTAGGCGTTGATAATAATATTATAATAATCGTAATAAATAAATAAATTAAGTACATAAATTATGACACTGGAATAAAAGAATAGTTCCCAAAGTGGAATTCACGATTATTAAGGTATGTCGAGGTCCACGTAAAAGTGTAGAAATGGAAATCTGACAGAGTTGCCAGCCGATGGTTTCCGAACAATCACGAGGTGAAACGGACAGGTTTGAGCCTCTTTGGTCTCCATGTTTCGCATAGCGAGTTCCCCATGCAGTTTCTCTCGTGATACTCGCTTACAATTCCTTTATACCCATTTTAATAACCAGGATTTTTCTTCTAGATTTATTTAATCTTTAGTGATTATTTAAATCTTCGAGGGTTGGGGCTTTCCGGGCCCAGTTGGAGTTCATTTCTGGATGATAAATAATTGACTCAAAAGAACACAGACAAATCTTTCTTCAAACTCTGAAACACTGATTATTACCAAGCAATGCTTATTTTTAGGTATACCTTTTTCGTAAGACGATTTTGGGATAAAAACTAAAAAGAGGTCCATTGTCTTATAAAGTTTGTGCTACTGAAGTAAACTCTCAGAGTACATTTCAATTAGTGATGCAGTGAGCAATTTGAATTAGGTGTAAATGAAGTCAGTAATAATATGTACAGAAGCAAACCCGCACATACATAAAAATCATGACTTTGCAAATAACTTGTGGCGACAAAAATTACATAAAATGGAAGTGCTTTTCGAAAGACAATATATATATATATATATATATATATATATATATATCATGCGCCTCGGTGGTGTAGTGGTTAGCGTTGCTGACTACGAATTCATCGGCCCCGGGTTCGAGACCCGACGGCAGCCGGCGCGCAGCAAAACCCAGCTGTTCATTCTTCCACACAATAAAGAAAGTGGTTGGTAGATAAATGGGTACCCTAGGTGGCCTAGTGGTTAAGACGCTGGGCTGCTGATGGGGCGTGGTTCGGATTCCACGTTAAACTGTAGGTCTAAGGTGGAGTGAAAAGCAAAAGCTTGATCTTCGTCAGAATGAACAATTCGGGGGGAGCTAACCAAAGGTTATATATATATATATATATTACACTTCAGAAAAACCTAATATACGGAAAACCGTAGAAAACCAAAAATTTCAATATACACTGTAGTTGCATTTGGTTCTAAACTTACAAACTGGAACATTCCAAACGAAACGAATAGGGCGAAATGCGTGTGTAGCTAATGTTGCACAGTTAAGTTTTATTGTTTTCTAAGTAAAATTGCGAATTTGTACATACAATTTAGTGACCACGGACTCTAAATATCTGGTGCAGGCTCTCGTGAGGAAGGGGAGTATTAAATATTCAACAGGAAATAAAAGTTATTCGGCGAGTTGTACTCGTAGAATACCAAATTTTTTAGAAAACCGAATGATCTAAGATCCCAATCAATTCGGCTTATCGGAAGTTTAATATATATATATATTTTTTTTTTTTAAGCACAAAAGAAAATGAAACGGACTTAAGAATTCTGCATACAAATTAAATATATCACTGATGATGCGAGTTTAACTTCCGAAACGTCTGAATATTAAATCTTCATAATGTTCACGTGGGCGCTGATCATTCTTTCTATCCCAACATGTCGGTTCTAAAGGAAGTTCTCTACGAAAATATATATGTATATACAGGGTGTCCCAAAATTAATACAGCAAAAAGAGAGTCAAATAACGTTTTTGGTAATTGAGATAATGAAATGGTTTTTACATGAATACAAGGGTTAGACGTATAAGTTTTAATTGGTTGTGTATACTGATTGTCACTTTCTTTTTTTTCAGAATAAACCCCATTTTCGAGAATAATGACAAGGCTACATTTCACATATCGGGCAATGTTAATCGGCACAATTGTAGGATTTGAGGAGAGGAAAATCCTCATGAGCTGTATGAACATGAAAGGGATTCACCTAAAGTTAACGTATGGTGTGGCCTGTCAAGTTCCCGCATTTATGGACCTTATTTTTTTTTATGAACACACTGTCACCGACATTTCGTACCTTAACACGTTATTTGAATTCTTTATTCCACAATTGCAGGAAAATCCTGGCCTGCTACAAAGCGCTTTCTTTCAACAGGATGGAGTACCCCCCTCACTTTGCTATTTGAATTTGAACGCCGCATACGATTGATCATAGTGAAGGATGGGCGATACGTAGAAGCTTATCAATAATTTGAGTAAAGCTAAACAATACCATAATGAATTAAAGTAAACTAAAACTTATACGTCTAATGCTTGTATTCATGTAAAAACTATTTCATTATCTCAATTAGCGACAAAATTATTAGGCTTTCTTTTTGCTATATTTACTTTGGGACACCCTATATATATATATATATAATATATATATATATATATATATGTGTGTGTGTGTGTGTGTGTGTGTGTGTGTGTGTGTAATGCATTTAAAAATTAGGCTCAAATTAAGTAATAAGGGTGTACATTTGTATAAATTTACTCATACACTTCGGCACGAAATTAATTTCTCTTCCCAAGAAAAGAAAAGAAAAAAATGTCACGAGAAATTACTGCCATACTGCGTTGCCAGTCAACCGTGGCGTGGAGTTTGTACCACTGAAAAGTTACACATAAAAACATGATCATTTTTTGTTTGTTTTCTTTTTTTCAATCGTTTGAGAAGTTTGTCAAATAATGTTATTTTTCTTTAGGCATTTATAAATAACTTATCAACTCGTTTTTGTTAACTCTGAATTGTTCATTATTCACTATTATTATGAAACTGATGAGATAGTTATGGTACACACACACACACACACATCTTTACACGGTCATCGTTCGTTATATATATATATGCGCCTCGGTGGTGTGGTGGTTAGCGTCGCTGACTACGAATCCATCAGTCACGGGATCGAGACCCGGTGACGGCAGGCGGTGCGCAGCAAAACCCAACTGTTCATCCTTTCACACGATAAAAAAAATTCGTCGATAGATAAATGAGTACCCTGATTAAGACGCTGGGCTGTTGGTGGGACGTGGTTTGGATTCCACGTTAAATTGTAGGTCTGAGGTGGAATGACAAGCTTGACTTTCGTCAAAAATAAACAATTCGGGCGGAAGCAAAACCAAGGTTTTATATATATATATATATTCGGTTAATTGTTCTCCAGAAAATCAACGTATTAGCAAGATAAAATAAGAAATAACGTACTACCCAACTGCTGTGAAACAATAACTGTGTGTAAAAAAAATTGCTACCCTCACTTTAGAGACCTACAGCTTAACGTGTAATCTGAATCAC
Source organism: Bathynomus jamesi (assembly GCA_023014485.1). Classification (NCBI taxonomy): domain Eukaryota; kingdom Metazoa; phylum Arthropoda; class Malacostraca; order Isopoda; family Cirolanidae; genus Bathynomus; species Bathynomus jamesi. The sequence continues at coordinate 710,821 of JAJOZX010001811.1, forward strand.
AGCCACCATGGAAGTCAGAAATTGCAAAGTCCTCGCACGGACTCGATCCCACGACCTCCCGATCAGCAGCCCAGCGTCTTTACCACCATGTTACCAAGTTACCCATTTTTTAACCAACCCATTTATTTCAAGGAAAAATGAACAGCTGGGTGAGCTGCACACCGCTTGCACTCGCCGAGAATGAACCCAGAGCCAATAGATTCATAATCAGCGTTGCTAACCACCACACCACCGAGACGTAATAGTAAGTTCCTTACAACAATGTTATTTTAAATCCTTTTAAAGACAAATTGAACATTTATTTTCTTTGACAAGTTAATGATTCGTGTTCTGTAGAAGTTTTGGCGTTTTTCTCTACATAATTTGAAGTTCCATTTAGCTTCCGCCGAACCTTCTTCTAATGCGGGAAATACTTCTAACGACCGCGTACCAATTAACTCGAAATACTTCAAGGTTGTATGTACACTCATTTTGAATTAACAATTTTGGAAAAGGGGCGTGGCAGTATCTGTTGCCGACTAGTAATTTATTTGGGTGGTATTTCACGTCACCTAATATATATATATATATATATATATATATATATATATATATATATATATATATATATCACAACTCAGCATAGTGTTTGTCATTTATCATTACTTATTCGGATTATAGTGGATTTAATTTTCCAGAAGGGTTCCTTGTTCCATGCACGGTCTGTGTGTAACATATATATATATATATTCTCAATACTTGAGACAGTAACAGTGGGAAGAAAAGTCTCACTGTTTTACACGAAGCCCAGTATACGAGCAGCTCGAAGCAACATTGCCAAGTACATGGAAGGTCAACGCATAAATGAGACTTCCGTACGTGACTCATCCCCACTGGAAGCAACAACGCTTTGTGATCATAATCGAGTGTGGTCATATTCACCATCATCTCCTTGCTTGTGTCGTTAGTTTGCATTGTAGACACTCTTGGCTCTCTAAACCCTAGTGCATGTTTCTTCAGGAGACAGATGCGCCGCAAGTTTGCATTCCTCCCCAAGGACGAATCACCTGTTCTAATCACAAGCACATGGAAATCAATCACCTCAGGCTTGCTTTACACAGACTGGCCTGAGAGCTCAGAATCTCTGCAATTTCAAACCTTTCCTTTTATTCATGCCTTCATATTATATATATATATAGTTGGAAAAAGGAGTGGCAGCAAGCAATTGTCTTTTTGAGACATGAACTGCGGTCATATTATGGACTGACCACAAGAAGAATCATGTTTTCATTTTTACCACGTTTAGAAAATTAGAATTTTTTATTGTTTCTTATTTTCGTTAGTAAGTGAGTTAATACTACTACTACTACTACTGATAATAATAATAATAATTATTATTATTATTATTATTAGATGCGACAATTTCCTGATCGGATGCGCAAACAAAAATGTCGGTCCCCGTTCGTCTCGAGTCTCGAGTCTAGACGTACGGTAAAGGTCTAACCAGTTGGAAGAAAAAGATATTTAGTAAATGGAGCTAAAGAAGATGCGGCCTTTACTAGATTATCTTCACTATAAAATTTCAATAATATATGAAGATAAGTTGAGGCCCAAGAATCTAGATTCTAGAACAAGACACCAAAGTAGGCCTGCAAGTCGCTTAAAACTGTCAGAATCTGGATGTAACATAACATACTGTAGCATTTTTATAAAATGCGTTTGTATATACAAAGTGATGAGAAAATAATATCAAGGTTTTAAGTGGCATGACCTGAAAATCCCGATATTATTTTCTCGACACCCTGTATAAATATACTACAATTTTATTTTGTGTTTTAAGGTTAAATAAAGGTCGGGTCCCAATACCGGAGTTAATTATTAAATGATTGAAAAACACACACACACACACACACACATTATATATAATATATATATATATATATATATATATATTAGTTCTACATAAAATACCTTCATATTTATTTATAGAGTATGTCTAAGCAACGTCAGATTTGCTGTATATAATCTAATGCATGAAAGTTCTCATTAGAATTTTGATGAATGTTTGGTTCCTTTTGAGAGTGGTTTGGTTTGCCATATTTATTTATGCGAGAACCCTTTAATTAGGAAGATAATAAATGAAGGATGATGAGGAGGATTTTCATTCGCCGATTCGCTTTGAATTAAGAGGTCTTCAGCATGGATTTGAAATTCCATCCAATTTTGTGCGGCTTTTCGTTTCCTCTTTTATCATATAGTTTTCAGTTTGAAGTTCTTTTCATTTTTGTTGCTTTTTTCCTTGTGTTTGACTTTGCTTTTTCTGTCCCTCGAGAGAAGACCATCGGTTTTATTTACTCTGCTCAACATGATACTTTTCTCGCTTTGTTTCGCATTTTATTCAAGTTTCGAAACCCGACTTGTCAAAGTGTGCTTGCGAACAGAGCAGTTCTGTTGTACTGGACAAAGCTACTCTCTCTCTCTCTCTCTATATATATATATATATATATATATATATATATATATATAAAATAGACTTTTAAGTAAAATAACCTTAATATATAATTAAAACAAAAAGTTGTACAAATCTGATGACGTCATCGTGTAAAAGTACGCATGGAGTCACATACTCAATTTCCGAACAAGTAATTTTGAATAACATTCTTTTAAAGCACTATAATCTAATCTAAACTAAAGTAATCTAATATAACAAGACCTAACGTACAATATGACCAACACGAACCTATCCTAACCTAACCTACGTATAATCCGCAAGGCATGTGTGGATAATAAGTTTTGTTGCAGGAATTTGACTAAATGTTTGCAGACGCTTAACTGAAATCGACTAAAAAAAAAAAAACTATCAAAATTAAAAGTTCTTCTTTGGTTTTAAAGCACAGTTAAGGAATAAGATTATTTATAAGCTTATAAGAGAGCCATGACAATGATTAAAATATTCCTTAATTGGGACTGTGCGGGGTATGAGGCTCGCCAGATATGTTAATTTACCGGCTGGACGACATTTCTTCGGTGGACTTTCTATCAACAAGTGTCTATGTGGGATGGGTTAGGTTAACAAAGGTTAGGTTGGGTTAACATAGGTTAGGTTAATAAGTAACAGTCTATGAAATATCTCGTAGACAGAATATATATATATATATATATATATATATATATATATATATATTAATTGTGCATTGAGTAAATTCTACATTTACGCTGATTAACATCCTCAGCAAGGCTCATGTATGGTACATAGTAAATATTTCATTAATTAAAACTTTAACACGAATAAATCGATATTTATGAACTTGGTAAAGTTATCCTTCCTTTGTTAAAGAAAACGGGACGGAGCCATGAAGAAGAAGAATAAAAAAAATAAAGCCTCTCCATTCTCAGTCTGTCTTGCTCCAACAAGGTTGTCAGACAGCATTTACAAATAATTTCTTTTTTTCTTTTTACTTTTTTGTAAAGCATTCTTCCATAACTTCTAATCAGTTTTCTACGACAAGAAAATACAGTTCGATAGGACATCGTTACAAGTTTCTTTCATCGCCAAAGATTAATTGATAAATGAATTTGTAAGTTGATTAAACTCTAGTAATAAATTCAAATATTATTGAAAAGCGAATTGGTATTTCCTTGCGGTATTTTTTGTTTATTTTGTCGTCGCCAGCTAGTACCGTTTAAGACTGTCTACTTATATATATATATATATATATATATATATATATATATATATATATACTGTTTGTATATATAAAATTGGTGTATAGTGTAGTGGTTAGCGTCGCTGACTACAAATCCGTCGGCCCCAGGATCGAGACCCAGTGACGGTAGGCGGCGCGCAGCCAAACCCAGCTGTTCATCCTTCCACACAATAAAAAAACTGGTTGGTAGATAAATGGGTACCCTGGGTTAAGACGCTGGGCTGCTGGCGGAGCGTGATTTGGACTCCACGTTAAGCTCTAGGTCTAAGATGGAGTGACAAGTTTAACCTTCGTCAGACTGAACAATTCGGGCGGAAGCAAACCAAGGTTATATATATATATATATATATATATATATATATATAAGGGTTAAGTACAGCATCAAAATGCTATTTGTAATTTCATTCTTCGGCCGATGTATAACTATGGCTTAGCTTTGCTTCGGCTGTATTCGCAATAAAATTTTCTATTGTAGGAAAGTTGCCAAAATCATTTGCTCCTTTTCGAGTCACTAGTTTTTGACCTGGTTGAATGTAAGAGATCAGCAGACCACTCCCTTAAGTGAAAATCTATTGTTCCCTGTGGATTGCATCTTCGGGAATAAAGTTTTGACTTGTTACACCCCAGGAATAATAATCAGAACAAATTTTACATGTCTAAAGGCATGGCTAAAAATATTCTCTCTTACGATCGATTTGGAGCATTTACAATTTACACGATTGTATAATAAATGATCTCACTATCTTTAATACATAAAAGTAATCAGAGAAGCCATTTTAATGAAGTTATTTTTTTAGGCATCTTAATCCTTTAAAGTGATTTAAAGCTGTAATAAAAGTCATAAATATTATAATTAATATTAAGATTAATCTTTTGACGAATCCTATCAACACTTATAAGTACGTATATCAATCTTCAAACAACGAAACAGATAGGGGCGTAACTCGCTTATGACAGACGCCTTTCGAAAGCTGGAATTAAAAAGTAGGTTATGCTTGGTTTAGTGAAGCTTCATGAGAAAAAAAGTCTCTTCCACAGGTGCCCTATTTACACCTGGAAACGTTGTTCTTCAATTCTTGAACCATTATTAAGTTATCTAACTTTGGAAAATTATATATATAATATATATATTATATATATATATATATGATTACTATCATACAAGATAATATTCTCTTAACAATACTTAAATATGGAATTCTTCAAGTAGGCCTAACATAACATCTATCTACTAAATACATTTTACGAATGCCGAACACGAAAATACTGTACATACAAATACATCAAAAATCCTAAAATAGCAGAAACCATTATTATTAATAAATAAATAAATAAATTAAAAAAAGGCCAGGAATGTCTACGTTATATCCATTACTTTTAAAAGGATAGAAAAGGTAATAGTATCCCATACATAGATTAAATTTCTTCGTGTCTCACTCTCATCTCCACGAATCAAAATATTAGGCCTAATCTGGAACCTTATTGATACGGTAGGCCCACCATATATATATATATATATATTATATATATATATATATATATATATGAGAGAGAGAGAGAGAGAGTAGCATACGAAGGAATTAAAAGGCGTATAACGCATTTAAATCCTATTAAAAATGAATGTTATGCGTTATATATTCCTAATATGATTAAACAGTGTTATTTAGAGCTGTGCATTTGCCGTATGTGCTCTCTCCTTCTCCTCATATATATATATATATATATATATATATATATATATATATATATATATATATATATATGAGGAGAAGGAGAGAGCACATACGGCAAATGCACAGCTCTAAATAACACTGTTTAATCATATTAGGAATATAAACGCATATATATATATATATATATATATATATTTATATATATATGAGTGTGAGTTTGGAGGAAGGGGTAATAGGTAGAATACATCCTCCTCTCCACTTCCCCAAAATATTCTTATCGGGTAGACATTTCTTATTTGGTGTGGTTTAATTCACTGGACGTTTCAACTATCCTGTCTACGCTTCTTATCCGTCCAGACACACACACACACACACACACACACACACACACATATATATATATATATATATATATATATATATATATATATAATGAATTTTTAGAATATTAAAAGAAGAGTTAAAAAATTTTCTCCTAAATAGGAACCTCCATTTTATTTATGGCGTTCGAGACCAAAAAGTATTTTCAGGTTAAAATCATACCGAGATTAGGATTGGAACTAAACTCGATTCAGGAATTAGGATTAGTGGAGATTAGTGTGGAAACCGTCTGCTTTGGACGGTGCTAAATATTAATATTTGCATATTTTTTATAGCCAAAATTTTATATATATATATATATATATATATATATGACGTGTGTGTGTGGTGTGTGCGTGTGTGTGTGTGTGGTGTGTGCGTGCGTGTTCTTCCGAAATCTCGTGAGAGTATTTTATTAAAATCTATTTTCTATCGACGATGGACGATAAGGCATAACATTGGCCGTCATTACGAATTGAAAATTCAAGTGCATAACTTTCTTTCACTAATTGAAGTTGTAGGCCACGGCATCAAAAGATTTAAAAACATTAAAAAAAAAGTTTTTATACTTTAATATCGATTTGGATGAATGGTAAAATCTTCGAACTTTCTATTCCGAAGTACCAGAATCGAATTGTTTCTTCTTTCCTAAATAACAGTTGAAAGCAATTTTCTCCTTTATCAAATCTTATAAAATGAAAAAGGATGTTGCTGAAAGGTCGGTTGGAGGTCGATCCTGACCATTCATTCGAAAACAACAATCTTATGTAAAAAATATAAGTATGGTCGAATCAATGATCCCAACACCTTGAAAAGGACCACAGGAACTGAGAAAGGGACGGACGGAGAAAAGGAATCAAATTTAGCTCTAAAAACACACACACACACACACACACACACACACACACATATATATATACAGGGCGTCCCAAAAAAATGTATACACACTTTAAATAATTAT
>JAJOZX010001811.1:722500-818922 GCA_023014485.1 Bathynomus jamesi
GAACTTCTCTATTGAAATGTCTCGAGTTGTGTTGTTGTGGGTAGTGGTGATGATGATGGTGGTGAGGGAAGTGAGATTGTTGTCGTAGTTGTTGCTGCTGCTGCTGCTGTTGTGGTTGTGGTGTGGTGTGGTGTGGTGTGGTTGTGTGTTTGGTGGGGTTGTGGTTGGGTTGTGGTTGTTGTTGTTGTTGTTGTTGATGTTGCTCTGGGTGTTGTTGCTGCGGCGTTTGTGTTGATTTGGTTGGGTTTGTTGTTGGTTGTGGTTGTTGTTGTGATAACTGAGGAGACGGTTCTTGCAACTGTTGTTGTTGTTGCTGTTGTTGATTGAGAGCTCTCAACTGGTGGACGCGAGAAGGTGGTTTGGCGTCCGGCATGGCATACTTGAGCTTCTCCCAGAACCGGTTGTCACCCCATTTCAAGAAAGTGTTGGTCTTCAGGTACAACCTAAGGTCGGGGTCGAGATCCCTGTGCGGAACCTCCCCAAGCAGGATGGACGATTAACCTCTTTCTCCTGTCGCGAAGCACTTCGTGATGGGCCGATCGGAATTCGTAGCGTGACCATTCCGATTTGATGAAGTTCTCCGAGAGGACTAAAATGGTTCTCCTACTCGTCTCCACCGCGCCCATAATCGTGTCGCTGACGAAGGAACCGACGGGGAAATCGCGATAATGAAGGCACAGTTATACGACGGAGAACCCCTTTCGAGTTCCGGAGCTAAAATTTGGGTCACAAATACTTCGTCCTTCGAACTATAACTGACGAAGGCATCAAAGAGTTTATCAGAGTCTCCCTCGTATTCGTTTATGGAAGACCCTCACTCCATATTTGGCATACATCCACACTCGCATCCGATTACGGTTGCAAAATATTATAAGTATCACAGTTAGAAGAAGAGCACAAATTCCTAAACTAATTGTTGGGAAAATAGATAATTGTGCGAAGTCATATGTTGATAACTTGTCGTTAAGTTTTTGACTCCGCAAGATTCATTGTAAGATGGAATATGATCCTTTCACTGCTGCTGTCTCATCGTGCAGTAAAAGTCTGGTTTGTCCACAACTAAAGTTACAGAATCTTCCAACCAATCTTTCATTTCTTCGAGGAAAGAACAACAGCAAATCCATAAATTCGCCCTAACCACAAACTTTTTAATAATAAATTCTCACTAAATTGGTTGACAGATAATGTAGTCAAAAATTATCGTCAAGTCGTAATATTTTCAACGAAATCAGAGTTAAAAAAGTTGAGTTATTTATGAACTTTAAACGATTATTGTGTAAATAAAGTTCCTTCAATAAACTTAGGTGTTCAAATTCAAATCCTTTTAGAACGCTTATTATTGTTATTTAGATATAAAATTTTCAATTTTCTGAGACCGTTAAAAGTACGATTGTAAATTTCATTTATACTGCTTCCATTGAGAACAGAACTCTTAAGTTTTTACGGCATAAAAGTATGGCTGGAGAGCGCAGTAAGTTTATTGCCATCAAGGTAGACTTCGGAGGCATCCATTGGAATTCGTTCGGGAATCTTTTGTTGACCGGAGTTAGCGCAATCGACGATATTGGCAGTCCACGAATCGTCGTGGAAGCAAGTACAGTTCGAAGGGCAAGTCATCTCACAGTCACAGGCATCGAAATCGCAGCAGTGGCTAAAGAAAAGCAATGGAATCGTATTGGCACAGAAACTGAAGCTTTTGAGCTTCGAGAGGGTACGATCTTTTGTCCTCTTCGACTGAGCAGATGACACATTATGGAGGTCAGGTCAACAACGCGGGGGGTTTGATGAGGCTCCTCTTGAACATTAACTGTGTGTAACCATCAAAAGTGCAGTCACATTCAAAGGGATTTTCAGCCAAATAGAATTCTGGTACTGGCTTACTCGGGTCTAAGACAGAAAGCCTCAGAGCATTTTGGTCTATATTTTTAATTCTATTAGAAAATAAATCTACTCTGCTTAGATTTGTTCTTTTTAAAAAATGTATAAGGTTGTACTCTAGATATTAAATTATTATTTAAAAATATTATTTCCACTGAATCTGGAACTGAGCTTGCACTGATTGCACGAAGTTTATTAAAACTTGCATCGATTACTTTCAATGGAGTTGACTTTCAATTTCAAAATGGTTTCCTAATTCATTCAATGCATTATACCTTAAGTCTAAATATTCTAATTCTCTGGGATGAAAGCATAATCAAACATTTCTAGATTGTTTTTAGATAGATTAAGCCACCGTAAGTTGGAAAGATTTGAAAATAATCCATGAACATTTGTTAGACTGTTGTCATCTACTCTTATTGCTTTTAAATTTGATTATTATCAAATGCCCCATTTTCAATTGTTCTTATGATGTTGCTGGCGCAGTTCAAAACCTGAAGAGCCGTTAAAGAATAAAACTTCTCCTTAGTTATTTCTTCTACTTGATTGTCCTCTAAGTAAAGGGTCGTTAGCTTGATTAAGCCTTCAAAAGCCTTCTCATCCAAAGTTTTTATGTTATTTACACTTAAATCTAAGTGATTAAGACTCATTAACTTAGTTATTACCATTGGCACTTGGCGTAAAACATTATTCCTAAGATGTAGACTTTTCAAACGCGTTGAATTCACTAAACTCTCACTATCTATTTTAGATAAATTATTATTATCGAGTCTGAGATCAGTTAATGATATTAATCCTTTAAATGTATTTGCTCCGATAACATTTAGCATGTTATTAGATAAGAGAAGCGTATGCAGTCGAAATAGCCCGCTGAATGTGTGATCAGATATGTACTGGATCATATTGTATTGCAAATTCAGCATTTGTAAATTAGTTAAATCTCTATAGGTTGCCATATCTAAGCGGGATATTTTATTATGAGAGAGATCTAAAGTAGCCAGTCTGATGAGATCCATAAAAGTTTCCGAATTAACCCAAGTATTGGTAAGTTCATTGTTACTCAGGTCAAGTTCAAGAAGCATGCCTAATCCCGTGAAAAGACCGGGTGCCAAAACCGTCAGAGAGTTATTCCTGGCGTAAAATTTTGTCAATCGCTTGTTTTCTTTAAAAAGCTCTGGAGGCAAAGTTGTTAATAAATTGCCCGATATGTCAAGCAGTTCTAAAGAGTACATTCCAAAGAAGACTTGGTCGTCTATCTCTCTAATGCCATTCATGCTAATGTTCAAAACGGTTAGATTTTTTTAAGGCTTCAAATGAAAATTGAGGCAAATGATGAAAATTATTGTACGATAGATCCAAAAGCCTCAAACTCGGGCGCATTTCCCGACGTCATTTCCAAAACTAAGATTTTCTACATTTTGCAGCTTATTGCGTGACATATTTAAAAAAGTTAAATTTCCTAATTCGCAAAATAACTTTTGAGGAAGAGTCCCCTTATATTATTATCTCCTAAATCTAGTTTCTCTAATCTGTTCTGATCACGAAAGGCTTCAGGGGCTATTTTTAATGCCATAGCAGACCAATCAGTATTAAAAGTTTTTAAGTGAGATTCCGAGTTTATTTAAACCTAAAAAGCTTCCTTTGGGACTTCACCAATTTTGCAATACTGAATATCCAAGTTTTCTAGATTTTTTAAATGGTAAAAACTCTTTTTTTGGAGAGCACTTTGAAAAAATAAAACATCACTGCATTCTATTTTTAATTTCACTGTATCGAGGGGCGGAATTACACTAAAATTTGTTGCGTCAATTTCACTATTAATAGTTCGCAATCGACATAACAAGGCTACGAGGTCACTGCCCGGTACAGAGGTCACTTGGCAGTCTTGGATGGCAGGGTAGTCATGAGCCCACCTGCATTCCACAAAGCCCCACGCCAAGAACAGCAGTGTCAATACCAGGTCAAACCTCATTTTGAAATCAAACCTTGTCAGGGGCACTCCATTATCCAGGCTGGTCCAAGACGATCTTGGATCGCCATCTTAATAAGTAAGTAGGAATGCAGATACTTTTTTGAAGAACATGGTAAATAGTCTTCAATTCGCTCATACCGCCGATTCACTACATTGAGCACGCACTATGGAGACCTTAGTTCGAGTTCAAATTACATTAACAAAAGTATTATACAACACTTCATTCTACTCACATCTTTCACGTTAATAAACCGAATTAATCGAGAGAATAAAGAGAAAAGCCAGCGAGGAAGCGCAGGAGTGCTTGCGAGAAGGAGGGCTGGTCCACTACAGACCAGCAGCAGCAGCAGCAGCAGCAGCTCCGCTCGCCGCATTCATCATCGGTCGCCTCGGGCCAATCCAGACCCGCTTTAACTTAACGCCATGCCACAGTGGAACTCTCGCGCATCTGGCAACTGCCAGGGTACGATGATTCACTTCTCTTTCATATAATAAAAATCTTTTATCTTCTTATTACGTTTTTATAATTATTTAAAGAAAATTATAAATAAGTAATCGAAAATCAATGACGAAACAACTTTTTTTTAAACGTAAAAAAATAAGAAAAAACTTCGAAATAAGATGGAAAATTCCTTGAGAACTAACTAACAAAAGAAAAAAAATTAAAATTAGCTGAAAACAAATAATGTTTGTAAGTAGGAACGACCTGTTAAAACAATGATTGAACCCCTAACCTCACCCATAAAAAAAATTATATGAATACGCAATATATGAAATAAGAATAATGAATTTTTTTTTTTTTAACTTCTTTAAAGGTAATTCAATTTAGAATTTTGTGTAGAATTATTTTGATAAAAACTATTTGCAATGAAAAATTTGGTTAGGAAAAAATAATTCATTTGCTTGAAGCCACGCCTAATCGATCATATTTGCGAAAACTTTAAAGCAGGGAGCTTATATATATATATATATATATATATATATATATATATATATATATATATATATATATATATCACGTAATTTACTGTGTATATTTTTGCTCAATAAATTACGACTCCTTCATGATCCAAGTGGATCACTTCTTGTGACGCGTTGCAATCCCCGACATTATAATTGTGTAAATAAAGTTTATAAGCCCCCCCCCCCCCCCCCCCCCACTAAAAAATATAAATGATCATAATAATAACAATAATTTAGAATAACAAATATATCATTTCAATTTATTTCCTTTATTTTTAAATTGGTTTTCTCTCGTTAAACTTATCGTAATTATTTACTTATCGAATCCTGAAACTGTCTACGTTATCATTAAATAAATTGTTTCGGAAAACAAGGAAGTAGACAAATCACATACAACGAGTATGTTATTACTTTAAAAATAATTTCGAAGATAAGATTGTTATTTAATAACGATGGCTCCTTCGCGATAAAAAAAAAAATTGTATTTAAAAAAACAATGGCATTAACCAATTAATAGCTTTTGTGAAATAAGAATGGTAATTCATATTTGAAACAGCAGAAACTGAATATGATAAACAACACTATACATAAGTTCTAAGATAAGTATACTCTCCAATTAGCTGAAGGGTATATATATATATATATATATATATAGTATATATATATATATATATATATATATATATATATATATATATATATATATATATATATATATATATATATTGCATGACACACACATTAATATGAAATAGAAGCTGCAGCATTTGTTCTAGCAAAAAAGGTATTTGATCGAAATGCAATTCTCTTAATTTGCAATGCCACACATCAACTCAATTACAGCAAAGAAAACAAGGCAAGTTACGAAAGATGATTTGACTTACCTATCCTGTTACATTGAAAGTAGCTGAATACCCAGCTTCAGGCAATGCCCAAATTATACCCAAGAGATATGTGTGAACGCATATCCAAACTAGACAGTATTTAGTACTGAATCAAGCGTATAATTAGTATTGCGATTCCTATATAATTTTACTAAGGCTGCCAGGCTATATAATGTAGCCAGAAAAGCAAGAAAATAATGGTAAGTCGAACACACACACACACACACACACATATATATATATATATATATATATATATATATTTCAGCAATAATAACTGACCAAAGTGTTGATTACTGATGAGGGACATATCATTGTTTGAATTTTCATTGAAACGCTCGTAATATTGCAAGAAATGATAATTGAGGTTATGTCCAAAAAGTGCAAATTTTCCTGTCCAACTTTGATAAAGGGATTTGTGCCTGCTATGATTTAATGATTCATAACATCAATAAGAAGACACCAAAGCAATGGTTACCAAAGTTCAGGTAAGACAATTGTGTAATCATCTCTGATACGGTAACTGTTTCTTACGTACAGTTGTATCCTTGATGGGTTATTTGCTTTTATGTAGGATGGGAATTCGATGTATTTAGTAAGGAAAACACACAATATAATGGATAAAATTTTATATATACTGTATGTATACATATATATAGGGCCTTATATATATATATAATTATATATATATTGTTCCGAATATATTAAAAAATATTTTCCATTTTCATTGTTATATTATTATATGAACTACAGTACACGCGCGCGCGCGCACACAAACACCTACAGTATATACAGTATATATATATATATATATATATAAGTTGATGAGGTTTATGAGGCTCTGAACGTGACTTCACTGTATATGGAAGCCGGTTATGGGATCTTGAGGGAAAAAAGTCTCACATACTCGGGTTATGAGGTTCAAATGTGTAAAATTAACTCAAGCATTAACTCGTTGGGTTAGGTTATATAGTCAAATATATATATATATATTAGATATATATATATATATATATATATATATATATATATATATAATATGTTATGTTTGGTATGGTTATAGGTTAGCTCTCGCTAGGTTAGGTTTAATTAGGTTAAGCTAGGTTACGTTTAATTTAGATTTTGCAAAAATGCGTTGCTCACATGGACACATAAGTATCAGCTGCGTGTATGTACGTATGGATAGATGTTTGAACTTGTGCATGTATGCACGTACGTACATATGCATGAACGTACAATTTCGGAAAAAAAAATTGACTAAAAATGTTCCTAAAAAAAAGCATAACAAATTACTAATCAGTAATGACTGGTTTTTTTTTTTTTACTTTATTAGTCACCAAAAAGAATAAAATATGTAAAGGAAAACAAAATATTACTAATTAGTATTTTTTTATTTTTTTTTTTGGAAAATTATATTTCTAGGCGAAACTTTTTCCGAAACTGCATGTACGTACGTATGTATGTATTTATGTACAGTTCATACGTTTACAAACGTACATACATATAAGGATTTCGGACATGATTTTGTCGATATCCCGAAGTGATTTGGGGATCTCGGGAATAAAAGTGACCCGTGCATGGGATGGGACACGGACGGTTTATGCCTTCGAGAGTAAACCGAGAAATTCTAATTTTTGTATTAATTCCGTTTTGTGAAGAAAGTGACGTCACACTTCACTTGGATTCACTTGGGTAAACTTTAATGAAGCATGACACAATAAACAATTAATTTAGTCTTTCTGCACTCGTTTGTGAATGAACGAAAATTACAAATAAGATATATATATATTTTACATAAAATATATATATATATATATATATATATATATATATATATATATATATATATATATATATATATATATATTATATATATATATACAGGGTGGGCCGTAAGTTTCCATACACAGGAAAAATTAAACGTTTGTTTTTATGTTTCAGATACCCTAAGAATATGCGTTTGACGAAAGAGCAACGAATTGAAATCATACTGATGGCTGGGTCGGGAAGCAGTCGCATGGTTGCAATGAACTTTAACAGACAACATGGAACGAACATCACACACGACACTGTGGCAAAACTTATTAACAAGTTTCAGAAAACTGGAAATGTTGCAGATCAACCGCGAAGTGTCCAAGACGTACAGCCACCGATGAAGACACAACAGCTACGATACTTACAGCGCTTACACGGAGTCCCAGAAAAAGTACACGACGGTTGTCTGCAGAAAGTGGTGTCAGCAGATCGAGTATCAGGCGCATTTTGAAAGCAAACAAATGGCATCCATACAAATTGCATATGGCACAGCATTTGAGTGAAGACGACCCGGATAGACGGATGGAATTCTGTGAATGGGCATTAACCAAAGTGAACGAGGATGCAAACTTTTCAACTAAGATCTTGTTTACTGATGAAGCAAATTTTTACGTCAATGGAGAGTTAATCGGCAAAACATACATTATTGGAGTAATGCTAACCCTAACTGGCTGAGTCCGACGAAGATGCAAGGTGCCGGTAAAGTGATGGTGTGGGCCGGGATATGGGGTGACAGAATTATTGGACCAATTTTTGTCAGTGGAAATCTTAATGCCGAAAGGTATCTTAACATGTTGCAAGAAGAGATTTTCCCATCCCTGCTAAACGAGGAAGGTAACTTCCCAGTTTACTTCCAGCAAGATGGAGCTCCACCTCATTATGGTCTTCACGTGCGTCGGTATTTGGATCAGCAGTTTCCGGATGCTTGGATTGGTCGGCGTAGTCCTGTAGAGTGGCCTCCAGATCCCCAGATCTCACCCCCCTTGATTTCTATCTTTGGGGGCACTTGAAGGCCATGGTGTATCAGGAAAAGATACGAGACATAAATCATCTAAAGGAACGTATCACCAACGCCATTACAAGCATAACGTCAACTGTGCTAATGCGTGTTCATCAACAGTGGGGAACACGTATTGAAATGTGTTTTCAAAACAATGGCAACCATGTAGAGCATATTATATAAATAAAAATGGTTGTCCATAAATTTTTTTTTATTTTTCCTATGTATGGAAACTTACGGCCCACCCTGTATATATATATATATATATATATATTATATATATATATATATTATGCAGTAAAGATCCTCACTAAGTATTATTTACAACAACTTTTTCAGGTTATCTTGCGAACTTTAATGTTATTATTTTTTTAATCTCATTAAATTTTCATTTGTTTTTCGTTCAAATTTGAAAAGGAGCAAAACCTCACTGAACCCGAAATCTAAACTTCACCATTTGCTATATTTCATTTCATTTTCAATTTGAGAGGTAAAAAAGGTGGACGACTACATATCATTCATTTTAAATGCGGATGGTTTCACTTGCTTTTGTCAGATAGATGATGTCTTCGAGCGAGTGCGAACTTCGAGGAGATTATGTTAAAAGATAACAACTTTACATACTCCATCACTCTTGGAAAGGACTTTTTTGTTTGAACGCCCTAACACATAATTATTGATGAAACGTCTCAGAAGCTTACTTATAATTAATTCAAACGTTTATCAACTCTTAATTATTACAATAATAATATAGTCATTATATTAATTATTATAAAATTACAATAATAATAATAATGTTGCCATAATTATTATAATAATGTAACAACCGCGTTAATTTATTTTAGTTATAAGCCATATTTTAACCGTAAAGTAATTCAGTATAAACAGGAAGATAATAAAGTGTGGGGGTTGTTTAACATCTGAAGTCACGTGACCAAGAAGACTACGTCTTTATGCGAGATCCGAACCGGACCAATATTCATTTGATCGACTAGGTATTCGAATTATCGACATATCGACACTCTAATAAACTCACCTATTATATTCTAATTTAATCTAACTCGTCGATTAAATGTCACGTCGGAGCGAATGACGTTGCTCCGCCAAGGAAGACCCTGAGACGCACCTTAATCACCGAAATCTGAAATTCGAACCGAGAGTCGAACACACGACCCTCAGATTAATAGTCGGACACTTTACCACCAGACTATCCTGGAAGGTATGACCAGTAAGACATAAAACGTCATCAAATAAAAGCAGAGAAGAAAGAAAGTGGAATATTTCGCTGTTTCGCCTCACTGTTATGATCCAAGTGAACTTCTTATATTTATTTGGTGGCAAAATCAAGTGTGACACCCACATACAGTAATCAATAACCTAAACCATAAAACCATAAAACCGGATACACAGTCCTTCTTATACAGTACTCGTATATAGGTTATAGGTTGAGTTAGGGATGGCAGTGTCGAAGATATTTGTGTGTATATATATATATATATATATATATATATATATATAGAGAGAGAGAGAAGAGAGAGAGAGAGAGAAGAGAGAGAGAGAGAGAGAGAGAGAAATTTTGATATTTTTTATTTGATTATAAGTCAATAAATAATAACAAATTAATTGAATCATATATTTAAAATCATGTTTGTATCCCCTTTGCATTTATTGTTAAAATAAATTTATTATTTGTTGACTTTTATAATCAAATAAAAAATCGACAAAACAAAGGTGTTTATTTACTTCTGTTAACTCTCTGTATGTGTATATGAGAGAGAGAGAGAGAGAGAGAGAGAGAGAGAGAGAGAGAGAGAGAGAGATCATTCGTGAATGTATATGAATTTAAATTTGAAAATGGTATATGACTGATAAAAATTTAGGAATTGAAGGGTGTAACAATATTCTTTACCGTTCTTTTTTATTTGAGGGGGGGGGGGGAGGTCTGCAGTTACAGAGTTACAGAATAACAAAGACCCTAAAATCCACTTTAGGTTAGCCCAAGAAGGAAGTAGAGAAAAAAATAGAAAAAGCGAATGAAAATAAAGAATACTAAAAACTGATATCATGAAAGCTTTCACAGAAAACCAGCCGTAGCAGTAAAGTATAGAACAGACAAGGCACTCCCTTCTGCGCCCGCCACTGCTGACAGAAAATTGCTGCGAAAGAAGATTTATAGGAAAATCGGAAAAACTATAATGAAAAGAATAGCTTCAGAGTTCATTCACACCATGCGTACACTAATCTCGTGTACCCAGTTACGCATTAGAGGACAGTGGAAAATAAAGGAAAAAACGTGTAACATTAAACTACTTAATCTAATCTACATCACGCAATTTTTTAAAGGATTTTTTTATTTATTTATTATATATTATATATTTATTATTATAAAGTTTTGACAGATGGCATCAATACAGCAATTTTTGATAAGTTAAACGCGGACGATGGCTTGAAAATTCACTCGATTTAAATCTGTGCGAAAATCTGGGTGCAATTGTCAAACAACGAGCTGAAGTAGCTCTCTGTAATATTCGAAAAGGCCAAGATAGAAATTCAAAAGAAACATTCATC
Organism: Bathynomus jamesi; assembly: GCA_023014485.1. NCBI lineage: Eukaryota > Metazoa > Arthropoda > Malacostraca > Isopoda > Cirolanidae > Bathynomus > Bathynomus jamesi. Next base: position 733,581 of record JAJOZX010001811.1, read on the forward strand.
AGTGCTCAAAATCGTGTTAAACTGGTGTTGGAATAACAGGGGAAGAATATTGGTCGTCAGTAAAGTTTGTGTTTTTTTAATTATCAAAATAGTTTTCTTTTTATCCCCCAAAAACCAATAAAAAATTATGTTACACCCCTGAGCAAGCACAGCAGAAGCAGTCTGTGCATACATGAAAAGGCGTTATTACACAATGATTTCACTCGAACAGTCAATGAATGTCCTATCCAATTCTTTCCACAAAATTTCGAAATCAGTCTCTGATGCCCTGTTTCTGATAAGATAAGAATGAAGACTTTACTGATGTTTACAAATGGACTGTGTATTTCCGCTCTCGAATTCTTCGCATGTTGTGACCACCTATTTGGAAAATAGGAAATAGGTGCCCAATTCTCTCTCTCTCTCTCTCTCTCTCTCTCTCTCTCTCTCTCTCTCTCTCTCTCTATCTCTCTCTATCTCTATATATATATATATATATGGAAGTAAGTTTGCCTCTACTGCACCACTTCCAAACTTAATCTAACCCAAGGCAACCAGATCTCACCAAACCTGATTCAACCTTGCCCAACCCAGCCTAACCTAATTTCACCTATACCCAGGGCCGCCGAGAGGGCGGGGAAGCTGGGTTAAATCCCCGGAGCCTGGGAAGAGGGGGGGGGGGATAAAATCTAAAAATATTAATAAAACAATTGATTAAATAACAGAGAGGAAATATAATTAATGAACATACATTTTATAGAGATTATCATAGTCAAAATGAAACAGATAAAATATTATCTGCGGTCCACCAATGCCCAAGACCGACTGACAGATCTGGGAACCATTGTAATTGAAAGCCAGTTAGCTCGTACTTTAATTTTCATCAGAATCATTTACCATTTTGCTAGAGAGAAAGCAAAGAAAGTACACTTCTAATTATGAAATCTTGCAGTAAACAATTGTCTTGCCTGCATGGACTGGTACTGCATTTGTAAATTGTATGGTGATAAAATGAATATAATTGATTCGAAAAATAAAATGGTCATTTTCCTCTGAGTTGTTTATTCATATTGTATGTTTTGAATAATGACTTGGACATATAATCAGTTTGCTTGTTATGTACACAAAAAACATTCATAATAAAATACTGAGTAAACAGGGGGGAGGGGGTCCATATATCAATCCTTCCCCAGGGCCCGTGGTAGCTCTCGCCGGCCCTGCCGCCTATACCTTAACCTAGATTCATTACAAGTATATTTGGCATTGCCTCACAAGTGTATCAATGATGTTTAAAATGTTCTAAAAAAAATGAATCCTCCAGAAAAATATCGGTTATTCGTTATACAAAACAGAATTGCCACCTGTCCCGTATTTCATGGGACAGGTGTTCTGTAATTTTCAAGAATATATAAAGAAAAAGCTGTATAATAATTAAGACTAACATTACAGACCTATGCAGATTTCAAACGACAGAAAATTTCATCGGCCTAGAATCCTAACTTACTCTAACCTAACCTAACCTAACCTAACCTAACCAAACCCAGCAAAATGTTGTTGACAATGTTTTATCGACGAAATGACCTACTTCTATTCTCTCGACAATCTAAAATGAACTAACCTGAACTAACCTAACCTAACTTAATCTAATACGCAATAACCGTTATTCTTACAGTCGTAATTTTAAATCATTTTTGTATATCACATTCACGTACGTACAATTTAAGATTCATTTACCGTTTATATGCGTTTCTATATGCTTAAGGATCATTAATAAACACTGGAAGATTCTGAAAGCATTTTTCCCTCATAATTTTTTGGGTCTGTTCGTCTCGTGCGTTGCTTTCACTTTTATTTGACGTGGGTCACGATATAAACTATTTTAATTTTTTACCATCTTCACACGTAAAGTTTCGTGAAAAAAGTTGGCTCAAAATCATAAAATTAAAAAAAAAAAAAAAAAATTACTAATTGCTAATATTCTGTTTTACTTTCGACATTTTATTACATTATTTTTTTTTTGGTAACTAGTAAAATTTAAAAAACAGAACCCAATCATAACTAATTTGTAATTTCTTTTGCTCTATAAAAATTTTGTTTGTAGGCGAATTTTTTACGAAGCTGAATATAAAATGTGTTTTAATCTATTAAAATATATATAAATAAAGTTTTGATGGTTTAACTTCGCACATTTTTTGTATCCAATTTTCATCTGCATGTTTATGCCTCGAATATTAAGGAAATTGACATGAAATTTTACGTATCAATAATTTTATTCTTTTATTATTTTTTATATCGTATTTGAGCTAATCTGTAAATTATTCCGTTTTTCGTTTTCAAAAGGGTGTTATATATATATATATATATATATATATATATATATATATATATATATATATATATATATATATATATATATATTTTTTAAGTTCGGGAAGAACCGATTCGCCTCTATTTAAAAGGGCATATCTCGGCGGAAAAACAAAGAAAAAGTGAGAGGAAAGACAGAGGAAAAAGAAAGGGTGGAGGGGACAGTCGAAGTGGAAAAAGACCAAGGATGACAAGGACTGCAGGGTCGAGCCCCATCATCCTTGGGTGCTAGGGCCGGGAGGGCGCACGTGAAACCTCCAGGAACAAGCACGTACAAACGAGCACAAAGAGCACTCAAGAGCACGAGCTTAGAACCCCCTTGCGGGGTTATATATATATATATATATATATATATAGGGTGTGTTTATGCTATATGGTGAAAAATGCGAAATGAAAATGCAAGGGAGCGGAATCCTTTATTTTGTGAGGATACATGAGAAAAAAGAACAGGCAAAATTTCTTTGTAATCCAACAACATTTAGAGGTTGCCCACAGCTGATAGGTATTTTCAATTTATAGGGCAATGGAAATTTTAATTCTCAGTTTAAATGATAAATTGCATCTCCAATATACATCTCCAATAAGTATTCAGAACAAATATATCGTGTGAGTATATTCACTAAATTCATAATTAACGATTAAAGTACATGACACCTCGAGTGTTGGCGTTCATTTTTTCATCAAAGTGGCTTTGGAGGCTGTCGGCAAGACTTTACGATGTTCTTCGACGATTTGAATCATGAACTGCATCTGCTCTTCGTTCCGAGTCCTTCCAGCCTTCGTGAATTCTTGAATCAATGCTATGCCTCGCTCTGCTGCATCATTCACTACATTTAAGGAATCCACCCTGATCTTTGCTGAACCAAAGCTGGTGTTGTTTTCCCAGTTTGATGGATCCTCTTGCAGGAAATCGACCGGAAGATCTAGAAGGGTGAACAGATTGTACGTATTGGAAGAGCAAAAGTCTGCCAGGGTCTTTCCTCTTGGATCTGGAATCCAGACTCGTCGGGGGGGAGCTTCTGACCCTTCAACGGAATTCATATTCTCTACCATTTTCCGCTTCTCATCATCATCGACTGAAGGATCGAATAGTGCAAGGCCCACGTTTACCTCATTGAGGTACCAGAGATGCCGATTAAAACTCTTGTACCCAGCGGCGTTGGTGTTTTGCAACTTTTGAAGGAGGGCTAAGTCGCTTCGTGGAGCGCTTGCTGCTTCTCTTGCTGAAAACCACGGAAGGACGTAATCTTGAGCAACGAAGAGACAGAAGTCCCGCAACCCAGAAATCAGGCGGTCACTGCTACTTGCTCCACGAGATGTTGAAGGACATTGGTTCATGTGCATCGTGAACTGGTATCTGAACATCCAAATCTTGAAAGAGTAAATTCCACGCGCCATCCACCGTGCTCGGTGCAAAGCCCCTGGAGCCATGAACACAGGACTCCGACGTCCGTGAGGTACTCCTCCCAAGAAAATGACTACAAGTTCAAGAAGCTCTTTGTAGTCATCTCTGGGATGCTTCACTTTCAGAAGGTCATTTGCTTCATGAATCATCTTCTCGGCCCAGGGACTGATCACTGCAGCCGTGTCCTCTTCGTCCGCGGCAGTGGAGTATTCATTCAATTTCAGTTGCGGCCAAACATTACGGAAGCTCTGGAAAATCGTAATCTCAGGTCCTTTGGAAAGGTCTCCAACAAGGAAAGAAAATACTGCTTCAAGCAGCAGTTCCAGCACGTGATGTCGACACGCAAAGTAAATCATTTCACGCCCGAGAGCCTGCTCTACTCGCACACACACTCCTCCATGGATGCCGGTGTTGGTGGCTGTCGTGTCAAAGCAAAGAGCTTTGATCTTCTGGCCAAGATCCCAGTTTTCGATGGTTTCGATGATGACGATTGCTGTCCTTTCTGCCTTGGAGTCTGGGGATGGCTAAAATCTTGCTCATCCCATCCCCGGTAACTAAGATGGCTAAACGGTCGATTTTGTGTCTTCCCATTAAGTCTGCCATAAGTTTTCCATCCCAGTGAAGAACAAGAGGGCATTCAGGCTTGTAGGAAGCTCTCACCTCTGCTTCGTGGGCTGATCTGTACCTGGATCTGCTGGCCCGAATAGCACTTGGACTGAGGCACATCTCACTTATGTCCTGACCCATTTGCATGCCAAAGGGGATGAGAACACGAGCAGCTGCCCTGCTAATTTCTAATTTTGGGGACGCTGTGTATCAATGGGTTAATAAACACTAGAAGTGACTTAAAAAGGGCGCATAAATAAATGAGCATATGGGTAAAAACTTTGGGGTCTTTGGGCAACCTCTAAATATTTGATGATTTTCCAAAAACATCATGTGCTTTATTTGCTCCCGGAACCTCATCATTTGCGGGGTTCCGTGACCCGAAATTCACACTTTCAGTTTTTAAAAGCACCCTAATATATATATATATATTAGTATTCGTACAGAGAAATATTTCAGTTATATTCGTCCTTATCTTTTGTACCATGCATAGGATAGTTATGAAAAGTTTACCGTTCGTTTGGAAAAGTGAACCAAAAAAAAAGAGTTTAATTCGCAACATATAAGGCAAAACATCAAAGAATTTGAGAAAAATAAAGACAAAGTTAAAATGCAAAAGTTTTCGTAGATTTACAAAATTATTTAATACTTTGTGTGTCCAACTTTTGTTTGAATGACTTCATTCATTCATTTTGGTTATTTTTCTACAAGATTTCGACATATCTCAGTAGAAATTTTAGCTCATTCTCCTAAACTTCTAGTGGTCCGCATCCTGCGACCCGCGGATACCCGAAAATCATCAGTGAATGATTTTTAGGGGTCCGCAGAAGACAAGGGGTATATTCTAATTCACACAAAATTAGGATATACAAATTATTTTCCGAAAAAATAATCATTCATGGATGATTTTCAGGAGTCCGCGGGGTCCGCGGATCCCAGGTTGCGGACCAGTGGACCGCCCTGAAGAAAATCGTTGTAATTTATTCAGATTCGAAGGGTTTCTCTCGCGAACACCTGTTTCCAAATCAAACCATATTCCCAATTAAATTAAGATATGGGCTTTAACTGGGCCACTAGAGAAGCTGAAAATTCTTTTGTTAAAACCATTTCATGATGCTCTTACTTTTATGTTTTGGATCACTTGTTACACTGCAGCGCCGGCTCCTCCATTAGCCCTTTGTCGGGCAGTGTGACTTTATTAATTTTGTTCTGGGTAAAGCCAGACGATTTTATTCAGTCTCGGAAAGACCTCTGTGGACTAAAGGATTAAGCAAACGTCTCTTAACCCTTAACTGCACAGAGGTCTTTCCGAGACTGAATAAAATCGTCTGGCGTTAGCCAGAACAAAATCAGTAAGGTTACACTGCACGACAAAGGGTTAAGCAGATCACGCAGTGTGCGTGGGGCCCCGCGAGGCGGGGGAGCCCCCAGAGAGCGGTATAAAAAAAATTAATTAATGATTGACAGAAATAAAAAAATGGGCCAAATTTTTATTTTTTTTTAAAACTCTTCCAGCGCCATTCATTTTATTTCCATATAAAATCTAGCAATTTTTGTTGTTAAAATTATAAAAATTAAAATGTAAACAAACGCCTAATGTGTGCCATCAAATCTGCCATCTTAGAAGATGACTGCACTGGAATTGCTGACTTACATACATGAGAAGCAGCTGATAGAGTTATATCCAAACCTATGGATTGTTCTCAGAATTGCAATCACTCTTCCAGTGACCGTAGCCACAGCTGAAAGGAGCTTCTCCAAGTTGAATAAAACGTAACTCAGGTCAACAATGGCACAAGAACGTCTGAGTGGGCTTGCCATCATGAGCATCAATCGGGAGGTAGGCCGGAAGCTGTCCTATGATGATATTATTGATGAATTTGTAATAAAAAAAGCCAGGAAAGGTTTTGAATGTATGTGATATACTGGGTGATCCAGATAAATGGGACCCATAAAAAAAAGCCAAATATTCCTAATATTTAATTCCTTTCATAAAAAATATATATCATTCGAAAGAGTAGAGTTACAAGTTTATTATGAAATATTTATTTTTTAAAAATGACTCCTTTCAAATGTGCTCCATTAGTTGCCAAGCATTCCAGTGTTCTCGCTTGTAAGTTCTGCATCACTTTTGCAAGAGTGTGCGGTGGTATGGCCTGTATCTCATTTGTGATGGCGGCCTTCAATTCTTGCAAGGTCGTTGGGTTATTTCTGTAGACCCTACTCTTTAAATATCCCCAGAGATAATAATCTAAGGGAGAAAAATCCGGAGACCTTGCGGGCCATTCAACGTCTCCAAATCTTGAGATTAACTCGCCTGGAAACGTTTGACGCAAAACTGCCATGCAGTTCCTCGTGGTATGGCAGGTAGCTCCGTCTTGTTGGAACCAGTGGTTTTCTAGACAAAGATCTCTTAATTTAGGAATAAGGAAATCGGTCAACATTTTTTCGTAGCGATCACCATTTACAGTGACCGTGTTTCCGGTGGAATCCTCGAAAAAGTACGGCCCTATGATCTGAGATGCAGTAAGACCACACCAAACAGTTACACGCTGACTATGCAACGGGACTTCGGTAATATTCAATGGATTTTCTGTTGCCCAGAAACGACAATTTTGTTTGTTTACAGTTCCATTCAAGTGAAAATGGGCTTCGTCTGACATAATCAAAGTTGCTAGAAAATTGGTGGTGTCATTTACCTTCTGTTGGATCCATTGACAGAATTGTCGTCTTCGTGCGAAATCTCCATCGTTTAGTCGTTGCACTGTTTGAATTTTATATGGAAAGAGCATTAAATTTTGCTTGAATATACGGTGTGTTGTTCCATATCCAACTCCTAACAGCTGAGAAGCACGTCTGATGCTTATGTTAGGATTATCCTGTACAATTTCATGAGTTCTGTTAATGATCTCGTCTATCCTTGCTGTGCGCACTCTTCCAGTTGGTTTTCTTTTTCCAATGCTGCCAGTTAGGGAAAAATTTCAGACACACCGACGGATTACTTTCTTAGAAGGTGATTTTGACATCTGAAAATTTGTCTTGAAAGATCTTTGAGCTGAAACTACACTTCTTCCATGCTCATAATATTGCTCAGTTATGAAACGCAGCTGTTCCACAGTCCATGCAGTCATCTTGAAGGGTTAGTTTTAACTAACACTTTTATTTTGTTTTGTATCTTATCTTGTCTTGTATTGTCAAAACCTATACAATCCTGTACAAACTTGTAACTATCCTCTTTCGAATGATGCGTATGATTTTATAAAAGGACTTATACTTTAAGAGTTACAGGGGTTTCTTTTGGGTCCCATTTCTCTGGATCACCCTATCTAAATAAACTTATTAGATTTTTGTATATTTAATTGTATATAAACCATTTTATTGTGTGAAATATATAAACGAGGGCCACTCAATATATTTTGCCCGACCTTTTTATTCTCTTTCCAATTTCCTTGTAAGTTCCAGAAATTTTGTACACAGGTAGTTACATGCCTTTTTTACAAGTTTTTATTTTTCCACATAGTCTCCATCCTTTTCTACGGCTTTCCTCCACCTCGAAACAAGGGTCTTTATTCCTTGCTGGTAAAAGTCCGCTGGGTTCCGCTGGAGTCACCTCTTAACCTCCTCAACAACCTCATCGTTACTCTGAAACTCTGAAACTTTTTTCCACGAATAGCATCCTTCATTGGCCCAAACAAATGGAAGTCTGAAGGTGCCAGATCCGAGCTGTATGGATGGTGGGGTAACACAGTCAAGCGCATTTTTGTGATGGCCTCTCTTGTTTGCAAACTGTTGTGTGGTCTTGCGTTATCGTGCAAAAGAAGGACGTCTTCCAATTTTCTCTCCGGTCCAACTCGCTTTATACGTCGCTGGAGTCTCTGTAGGGTAGCAATATAAGCCTCTGAGTTGATTGTTTGTTTTTTCTTCATAATGTCCACCAGAATCAACCCTTTCATGTCCCAGAAGATGGTGGCTATAACCTTTCCTGCAGAGGGAACCATTATGAACTTTTTCTTGCGTGGGGAGTCTGCGTGATGCCACTCCATGGATTGGTATTTTGTTTCAGGTTCAAAGTGGTGTACCCAAGTCCAGTGGTAGCATTCAAAAATTTTAAGAACCGGTTCGCCCTCCCCTCCCCTTCTCCTCCCCCTTCCATGTCAGAAATGAAAACTAAAAAAATGTTTTTATCGAAATGCGTATGGTATAAAGAAAAATCATGCACGGACTGAAAGGGTTAAGGACCGGTTCGGCGAACTCGGGAAATTTTAGGAACCGGTTCGCACGAACCGATGCGAACCGGCTGAATGCCACCACCGCCCAAGTCTCAATTCGTGAAAGGAAGTCATCCCCTTCTGTCTCGTATCGAACCAACGACTCAGAAGCAATTTCTTTTCTTTGGGCTTTGTGATCTTCAGTCAGTTCGCGAGGAACAAACCGTGAACACACTTTTGAGTATCCCAGTTGCTGAATTATCGTATTCACACTTCCTTCACTAATTTCTAGCTCCAGTGATAGCTCCTTGTATGTGACGCGCCGATTTGATCGAATGATGCTGTTAGCACGTTGCACAGTGTGAGATGTCACAGCCGATGCCGGGCGACCGCTGCGTGGCTCATCATCGAGGGTGACTATCCCTCTCTCCGATGATCTCACACGTTTAGCCCAGCGTCCAAGTGTGCTTCGATCAACAACAGCGTCTCCGTAAACGTTTTGTAGACGTTTGTGAATATTTCCATCTGTTTCTTTCTCTGCAGTTAAGAACTCAATAACAGCTCTCTGTTTATGACGCACATCACTGTCAGACGCCATTTTCGAAACTACGTTAACCATCGGTTTTATATCGGTTTTAAGAAAAAAAGGCGGGGCAAAATATATTGAGTGCCCTTAGTATATATATATATATATATATATATATATATATATATATATATATATATATATATATTTTAGGGGCCCCAAAAGGTTGGAGCAGGCACTGTGTTACAGTACCGATTTGCAACCCATTCGCAACTCTCGAACTGAAGGCAATACATTTTTTCTAAAATTTCCTGATATTTCTTTGAATTCAAGATTCTATTGATGACAACAAACTTTCCCAAAGAAGCAAGCTACTACTGCCATGTTTAATCGTAGGAAAGATGTTTTCTTCCTCGAATACAGTATTTGATTTTCGTCAAACATATCTTGCTCGTTGTTCCTGAATAATTCAGTTTTGGTCTCATCTCTCTAGAGAACTTTCTTCCAGAATGCAAACCCATCATTTTGATGATCCTTGGCTCACTTTAAACAAGCTTCTTTGTGCGCCTTTCATAGCAGACGTTTTCTTCGTGCAACTCTTCCATGCAGACCATTCTTTCTCAATGTACGACGTACAGGAGAAGGATGTACATCGATCTTAGTCTTAATGTTTGGCAAATATCACCTGCAGTCACTCGGTGGATTCGCAGCAGCCACTCTTTCAATCCGTCTAGCTGTGCGTTCTGAAATATTACAAGGTCGTCCACACCTTGGTAGCGTTTTGATTGTTCCAAAGCCCTTCCATTTCTTTATAACTGTAGCAACCGTCGTAAATGGAATTCGGAGTTCTTCTCCTATCTTCCTATAACTCTTTTCAGATTCGTGTGCAGCAATAACAGATCTCTTACGATCTGTAGACAGCTCTTTACCACGACAACCCATTGCTTACTTATGGCCTGTACAGTTATCCATCTTCCATGAAGATTCACTGAGAAAATTCTAGAATTCAGAACTGCCAACAGTCTCCAATCAATAACAAGTCAACTACTGATAAAAATTTAAAATTCTTCAAGCCTAAAGGTGGATACACAAAGTATTAAATAATTTTGTAAATAAATGTATGAAAATTTTTGCATTTCAACTTTTTTTTATTTTCCTCAAATTCTTTGATGTTTTACATTATATTATGGAGTTAAACTAATTCTTTTTATTTGCTAAAATTTTCTAAACGAACGGTAAACTCTTCATAACTATTCTATACATGGTACAAAAGATAAGGTCGAAAATAACTGAAATATTTCTCTCTACGAATGCTTATGAGGGTCAGTGTATATTTTTTCTATGCAGGAAGGAGGGGCCAAGGGCAACGCCCGCAAAAGCGCCACCCCCGCCAATAGAAGAAAGCCAAAATCAAGGTCCAGGGTTTTCGAGATGCCTAGACACTTTGCGTTTGAAAGACTGGATGTCATAGACACGGGGAAAGGTGGATTGAGGAAGATTGTTCCAGAGTTCACCGGCTGAGTAGATAAAAGAATGACAGTACCGATTAACCCTCGCGTTAGAGAGTTGGACAGAAAAGGAATGAGAGCGTGTAGAAAGTCTGGTGCTGCGTGGTCTCCTTAAAGGAGGAGACATACAGTTAGAGTGTTCAGAAGAGCAGTGCCCGTCATAATAGCGACAGTAAAGAGAGAGTGAGGCAACATTGCGGCGAAGAGATAGAGATTGAAGACAGTGAGTAAGAGGCGGAGAAATGATGAGACGAAAGGCCTTTGATTCCACCCGGTCAAGTACGGCTGTGTGGGTTGAGCCATCCCATGCAGTTGAAGCATACTCCATACAGGGGCGGACAAGACCCTTGTACAGAGACAGCAAGTGAGCGGGAGTGAAGAAACTGCGGAGGCGGTACAGCACACCTAACTCTTAGAAACTGTCTTGAAAAGAGCGTACATGTGATCTTTCCAGGAAAAATTACGAGAAAAGGAAACACCAAGAATGTTAAGAGAAGAGGAAAGATTGAGTTGTGTATTGTTGAAGGTAAGGGGATAGTCGTGTGGAAGATTGTGACAAGTAGACAGATGAAGGAACCGAGTTTTTGGGGCATTGAAAGCCACAAAAGTTTCTCTCCTTCAATCAGAGATAGCAGAAAGATCAGAGGTCAGGTGTGCCATCGCCGTCCTACGCGAATCATGGAATGATTGTTGAGAGGGACGCTTTGTGAAACAGGTGGCGAAGTGAAGAGTGCAATCATCGGCATAGGAGTGAATAGGACAGGAAGTGCAAATTAAAAGATCATTAACAAATAAAAGGAAAAGAATGAGTGACAGGACAGAACCCTGAGGAACATCACTGTTGATAGCTTTAGGAGAAGAACAGTGACCATCTACAACCGCAGCTATAGATCGACCAGAGAGGAAATTAAAGATGAAGGCAGAGATAGAAGGATAGAAACCGAAGGAGGGCAGTTTGGAAATTAAAGATTTGTGCCAGACTCTATCAAAAGCTTTCGATGTGTATAGTGCAATAGCAAAAGTTTCACCGAAATCCCGAAAGGAGGATAACCAAGAGTCAGAGAGATATGAAAGAAGATCGCCAGTCGAGCGTCCCTTGCGGAACCCATACTGACGATGTGAAAGAAGATTGTGAGAAGAAAGGTGTTTAAGAATATTCCTATTAAGGCTAGATTCAAAAACTTCAGAAAGGTAAGAAATCAAAGCAAATCAAAGAAGTCTTTGGGACAAGCTGAATGAAAGCAAACTTCCAGCAGGAGGGAAAAGTACCAGATGAGAGACAAAGACGAAAGAGTTTGCCTAGGCAGGGTGTCAGCACAGAAGCACAGTTCTTAAAAACAACAGGAGGAACACCTTCAGGACCGTACGCTTTCCGAGAGTTGAGCCCAGATAGGTCAGAAAGAACATCTTTGGAAAAGATTCTAATTTCAGACATAATAAAGTCAGAGGAAGGAGGAGATGGAGGAACAGCACCGGAATCATCCATGGTTGAGTTGGAAGCGAAAGTTTGAGCGAAGAGTTCAGCTGTGTCAGGAGAAGAGACAACAACTGAGCCGTCGGAATGGAAAAGAGGAGGGAAAGAAGAGGAAGTAAAGTTGTTGAAGAGGTTCTTAGCTTGGTGCCCGAAAAAGCGAAAAGAATTGGAAGTGAATAGATTTTCACATTTTTGCTGGACGAAGGAATTTTTGGCGAGTTGAAGAACAGATTTTGTACGATTCCGTGCAGAAATATAAGCTGAGTGAGAGTCAGGAGTTGGATGGCGATGGTACCTTCTGAAAGACTCCTCTCTTTTGCGGATAGCATGGGAACAAGTAAAGTTAAGCCAATTTTTTTTTTTTACATTAGTAGTAGGAAGAGAATATGGAATGTACGCCTCCATGCCCAAGAGAATCACCTCTGTAATGCGCTCAGCACACTCGGAAGAGCCCCGGCCACGGAAGCAGTAATCATTCCATGGGAAATCACAGAAGTACTGCCTAAGGGCCTCCCAATCAGCGGCGCCAAAGTGCCAAAGGAGGAGGATCCAAAGGCCGGATTGGAGCGATAGGACAGGAAACAGATATAAGATTGTGGTCGGAGGAGCCCAACGGAGAAAAAAGTTTCACAGAGTAAGAAGAAGGATGAGAGGTAAGAAATAAATCCAGAATGTTGGGGCCTATCTCGAAGGCGATCGGGGATACGAGTAGGATATCTCTAGGTCAAGGGTAGGCTCTAGGTCATTTAGGATAGAGAAATTGTAAGCTAGGTCACCAGAGGTGTTAGTAAAATGGGAGGAAAGCCAAAGGTGGTGGTGAACACTGAAATCTCATAAAATGGAGATTTCGGCAAAGGAAGAACGGGATAAAATGTATTCCACTTTGGAAGCGAGGTAGTCAAAGAATTTTGGATAGTCAGTAGAATTAGGAGAAAGGTAAACAGCGAAGATATATTTAGTTTGAGATTGGCATGTAAGCCGTACCCAGAGGGTATAAAATTTGGAAGATTCGAGTTCGAGAATACGAGAACAAGTCAGATCATTGCGTACATATACGCAACATCCACCTTTGGAGTGAAATTGAATATAAAGTAGGAGGTTTACAAAAAGGGGTTGCTGTCAGTCGTCCCAGACACCTGAGTTTCAGTGAGGAAAAGAAAATGAGGTTTAGAGGAGGAGAGGTGGTGTTTAACAGATTGAAAATTTGAGAAAAGGCCACGAATGTTGCAGAAATTAATGAAAAGTGAATCAGATAGAGAGGCCCAGAATATCTCGAATGGGCGGTAGCAGACCCTTCTTTATATTATATATACACACTACAGTATATCTATCTATCTATCTATCTAGTGTGTATGTATGTATATATATATATATATATATATATATATATATATATATATATATATATATATATATATATATATACACGGTGAACCAAAAGTAGGTGGACAGTAGGTTGAATACGGTTTGTGTTATATATATTATAACTATGGTGTTCATTATAACTATGGTGTTTGTGTTATATTATATTAAATATTATAACTAAATTTATTTAAATTTGATTTTGTATTATAGTATACAAAAAAATTAAATATGTATTCTCAAAGTAAACGTTATCATTTACTGTCCACCTACATTTGGTTCACCCTATATATATATATATATATATACATATATATCAGTGGCGACTCGTGACATTTTTGTTCAGGCATGCAATGTTATGGAATGGAAGAAAAACATCCGCCTAACCCTCTTGCCCAAACTTTGCATATTGTTTACATAGAACTTAGCAAGTTAAAGGTGTTTTACAAACTTTTGGGGACCTCTTTGAAGGAAAGTTCATTTAATGTTAGGCTTAAATATGCGAACAAAAAATTAGACATATTTATATATAGTAGTTACCGAATTGATCTAAAGAAAAAGATACAAATTTAAAATTTACCTTAAATAATTGTGAAGCATTATTTGAATTGAAATTCTGCTCTCCTAGTTTTCCTGCAAAATTCTTCGATGACCAAATTGTAAAAGTACTCTCGATTCTCCATAAGCTTCTTGAGGAAATTTTTTTCAATTGAAATTAAGGCAAGATTAGATAGCCTTTCTTCACTTTGGGAACTCCGTAAATAACTTTTAATTCTTTTAAGCGCAGAAAATGATCGCTCAACACTTGCTGTCGATATTGGTATAGTTAGAATCAAATTCGTCAATTTATATATTTCCTTAAGACCTTTGTGCATTTCGCTTTCCAGTAGATATTTTAGGAGCTCAGCAACATTCTTTTTGGCAAAAGATTTGTGCGAATATAAAACACAATTCAGAACGGAGACGAGGAAACTCAAAAAATGAATTGTAGCTTCTTTTCAAAGATTCAAAAGCTCTCTCTGGGAAAGTAACATCATAGAACTCAAATTTTTTGCAATCTAAAAGCTCAATGAATTCCAATTTTTCCATTGAACTGAAACGCTCTTTCATTTGAAGAAGTATATTATCGAATATTTCATGAAATAGTTGACTATACTTCTCTTGTGGAGAAAGACTCTGTTTCCTTTTACATACAGGTTCACCACATCTTTCTGTTATCAAGTCCCACATATCTGCAAATTTTGTATCCCTTATTTGTTTGATTTTTTTCATAGTGCTTTCAACGGTGATTGAGCTATACACAATATCCATAGATTTTGTTTGCAGCACATTAAATAGATATTCAGTAAAAGGAAAAATTGAAGAAAATACTTCTAATAAAAAATTAAAATCGAAAGTATCTATACCAGCAAGCAATCCGCGTGCACTATTTTTTGTTTTTTCATCAAATTTCTTTGGGTTTTCAAGAATGCTTTTTAAAAGATCTATTAAATCTTCTTTATTTTCCTTAACTCTTTCAACTAGACGAGATGAATAGTTCCACCGCGTTGGAGCCAGTTTAGGGAAACGCTTTCCAACAACTTTGTCAAGCATTGAAGTTCGCTTAGTTGAACTGCTGAAAAATGATGACAAACTTCCTAATACTGAAAAAAAATTATTACATTCGGAAATTTCAGCGACAGCTTGGGATAAAACAAGGTTAAGTTTATGGGCGTAGCAGTGAAGAAAAATAGCCTCTGGTACAGTTTCTCTAATCTTTGTTTGTACTCCATTAAGATCGCTCCCCATAACAACAGCACCGTCGTAGGTTTGAGCAACTAATTTTTTCAAACAGCCCAGTTCACCTAGTTGCCTTATAGATAAATCAGAAATCGCTCCTGCACTTCTATCATTGCTGACGTCATTGAATTTTATAAATCGTTCACAAATCTCTCCATGTTTATTAACATAACGAACAACAGTAGAGAGTTGAGAAAAACAGCTGACATCAGATGTTTCATCTAATAAAATCGCCACATACATGCAGTCGATAAGCTCACGTTTTATTTGTTCTAACATAACTGCACTAATAGATTGAATTATGTCATTCTGAATAGCAGATGATGTTCCCTTAAAAACAGTCGCAGTTTTTAAATGGTTTTGAAGCTTTTCATCGAATTCTCCCATACAAAATACCAATTCAATATAGTTACCCCTATTGTCAGCGTTTTCTTCTTCATTGTGACCGCGAAATGCTAATTCTTGCATACCTAAAAAACATGTTATCCTAATCAAACGTTTCAAAATTTCTCGATTCTTATTAACTTCTTCGTTATGTCTGGAAATGGCAACTGATTTCTGCTTGTCGAGTATTAAATCAATTCATTCTGACTTTCCAAATGTTTTAAGATCAACAAATGCATTTATGTGAGCAAGAGATTTTTCATGGCGAGAAATTGCAGTATGTAAATTGTTTAAATCGTCGTATCCACGACTAACAGAATTCCACACAGAGTTATCTCTTGAAAATAGGAAACACGACCAACAGTACAATTTGTTATTTGAAATATTTCCACATAACCAGGGAACATCATCATACAGCTTAGGATTAAATTTCCTAGTGAAGCCTTTATTTTCTTTGCTTAAATTCAAATGTGGAATCGGTCTGCCATTATTCAATATGCGCTTTTTCTCATCAAAAGAGTGAGTAAAATCTTCTAGTCTTCAATTGATTAAACACATCGTCAGTCATTATGGGCACTACAATGCTATAATTTATTTAACTGATTATCCAAAATAATTAAAGCACAAAAGGGAACACCGAACACAAGTGGATGCTTGCGGCGGTGGTACTGGAAAGAAGCCTTGTCAGAATTGCCAGATGTTACTTTTGGTGAATGCACCTATAAAACTGAATGCATGCCGTATTATTTTCATTAATTAAAAAAATCAGAACAAAGCTTTTTAATTATTTTTAGTAAAAATATTAAGTAAATTTTCTAAGCATATTTTAAAACATATTGCCTTTTGAATTTAGCTATGAGGCTCAAAAAAAATATCTTATGGATAGTGAGAAGTCTCCTTAAAAAATTGCCCAAGGCAAGGCGGTGTAAACAAAATCATGTCTTATTTCACTAGACAATTAAGAACATTTTTCTGTACCCAGACTGAATTAGTGAATGCGTTAGCTACAAGTATTTCGATCTGTGTACAGAAAAATGTTCTTAATTGTCTAATGAAATAAGACATAATTTTGCTTACGCCCAATAGCCAGTACATGCGTGATTGAAGCCTTAGACTATTTTTAGTTTCTGAAAATTATTTTTGTCAATTATAATCCTTACTTAGATCTGAAAGAGAACATATTTAACACATGCATTGCATGCGTTGCATTCATTAAGAAATCGCCACTGATATATATACACACAGGGTGTTTGAAAACTTTCTGTACAAATTGTAATGGGGGATAGGCAACACCAAGACAAACCCTTTTCGTCTATAAGTGTATGTCCGCTGACGTCACCATTCGGCGCGAGAGGGCGCCGCTGCAATTGGCTAAAAGGTGAAGTGGGCTAGACTCGCGCTTGCCGCGGGCATTCTTAAATCGGACGTAGTACGCGTAACATGGAGCGCTTCACGACTGCTGAGATGGCTGACATGCATATGGTGTATGGGGCTGCCAATGGAAACGGAAGAGCTG
Organism: Bathynomus jamesi; assembly: GCA_023014485.1. NCBI lineage: Eukaryota > Metazoa > Arthropoda > Malacostraca > Isopoda > Cirolanidae > Bathynomus > Bathynomus jamesi. Next base: position 750,695 of record JAJOZX010001811.1, read on the forward strand.
CTGTGAGGTTGTACCGACAGCGCTTCCCAAACAGACGTGTGCCAAACCACCAAACGTTTGCGCATTTGCATCGGCGACTGCGAGAAACTGGAACATTCCATGCAAACATGCATGACACTGGTCGGGAGAGAAACGTGCGCACTCCTGACATGGAAGAAGAAATCCTACGGCGATTTGAGGACAATCCAAGCGCAAGCACGCGAGGTGCTGCACGTATCCTCGGTGTGAACCACGACCTGGTCTGGAGAGTGTTGCACGAGCAGCAACTTGCCATGGACGATACCCGCCCAAACATTGACGGCGAACCGTTCTTGATGAGCATGCACCCGTGTAGCATGTGGATTTGCGTGCGCCCACACGTGAGAATTGTGCATGTTAAACACACCCTCACGTGTGAAACAGGCCTCATCTGAGAACAGCACATAAGCCGGAAAATTAGGCTGCACCGCTGTCTGCTGCAGAAACCAGCGTGCGAATTCCACACGAAGAGGGTAATCCCGAGGTTGTAATGCCTGGACTCTCTGACGATGAAACGGATGTAACTGCTGCTCGTGCAACACTCTCCAGACCAGGTCGTGGTTCACACCGAGGATACGTGCAGCACCTCGCGTGCTTGCGCTTGGATTGTCCTCAAATCGCCGTAGGATTTCTTCTTCCATGTCAGGAGTGCGCACGTTCTCTCCCGACCAGTGTCATGCATGTTTGCATGGAATGTTCCAGTTTCTCGCAGTCGCCGATGCAAATGCGCAAACGTTTGGTGGTTTGGCACACGTCTGTTTGGGAAGCGCTGTCGGTACAACCTCACAGCAGCTCTTCCGTTTCCATTGGCAGCCCCATACACCATATGCATGTCAGCCATCTCAGCAGTCGTGAAGCGCTCCATGTTACGCGTACTACGTCCGATTTAAGAATGCCCGCGGCAAGCGCGAGTCTAGCCCACTTCACCTTTTAGCCAATTGCAGCGGCGCCCTCTCGCGCCGAATGGTGACGTCAGCGGACATACACTTATAGCGAAAAGGGTTTGTCTTGGTGTTGCCTATCCCCCATTACAATTTGTACAGAAAGTTTTCAAACACCCTGTATATATATATATATATATATATATATATATATATATATATATATATATATATATATATATATATATATATATATATATATATATAAAACAAGGACTGACATCGTATGCCTCACAGAAACACATCTTAAAGACTGCCAATGAAATTGTGAAAACTGCGAATACTGCATAGATAAAAAAGAAATGAAAATTGATGGTTACAACATACTACGAACTGACAGAACAGAAAGACGAAAAGGTGGCTGTGCTGTACAGTATACATACGTGAGAGCCATATGACAGAGAAAATAATAAATAATTCGAGCAGCTACTTGGAGCTCTTAGCAATAAAAACTGGAAAAAACGTGATACTAACAGGCATCTCTAGACCTCTGAACACTCTAACTACAAAATTCGCTGGAGCCATTGCCTACTAATAAAGTCCTTAACCATCCCATCCCCGAATATAATACTCTGCGGTGATTTTAATTTCCTACTTCCAAAATACAAAAGAATGGGAAGAAATATATATATATATATATATATATATATATATATATATATATATATATATATATTTAGTGATGTAGCGGATGTCATTTTTTTCACATCCGCGGATGCGGATGCGGATGAGGATGTTTGATTTCAACATCCGCGGATGCGGATGTCTACATTTTCGTTATTTTTTAGGATATATTCGAGATTTGTTGTGTTTAACGTATATAATAAGTTATTATATAGAGAGAGCTGTAGCTATAATGTAGTATAATTGATTAATTGTACAATAATTGCTGTACTTTTCTCTGAACATATAAAATAATATCAAGCATCTAACTAATATAGAAATCAATTAGTGAATTCGTCTGCAAATAAATTCGTTATATTTTGTTGAGTTTCAGCCACAATTAGAAACCATAATTGTGTTACCAGGATGCGGGACGTGAACCCAACTCAAATGCACCCCACCGACCTCTTTCCCCAACCTCCACCCTTATAGAAAGAGATCTTTAATTAGCTTGATAACTATTTATATTAAGTTTAAAGTTTTATTAGGCATATTTATAAATGAGTAATTAAAATAAAGTAAACTAAGATGTTCATCGTTTAATGTTCAAACTTAATTATAGGAAGGTTATGCTTAAGGAACATTAATTTTTCTGCCTTTTCTGCTGCCAGTCTGTTTCTCTTTTCATCATATATTAATCCAGCACTGCTAAATAATCTCTCGCTTGGTACGTTTGTTGGAGGACAGGCTAAATGTTTCCTTGCAAGTTTACTCAAGTATGGATAGATATTCTGCGTATTTTTCCACCAACTAATAGGATTGTCACATGCAGCCAGGCGTTTTTCTTGGTGATAGCTCTCGATCATTTTTACTACATCTTTTGACATCGCGTAGGTCTCGTCATTGCTGCTTGACTCAAGAAACTGAGAGACAGATTCTGTGATAGATTTGCTTGTTGAAGGTGTTGGTTCTGTCACTGAAACTTTTATTCTTTTGGTGGGTGGCGAAGCGACAGATTCAAGAGATTGAAGCTCTTCAACTGCTTTGCCAAGTGATGATTTAACTCGTTCTAATGTACTAGGTGAAAATAACTTAGCTTTGTAACGTGGATCTAAGTAGGTTGCAAGAGAGTAACTTCATACAAGAACAGCCTCTCGTCTTGTCGCTTGCATCACTTTTGCACACAATGAACTAGTTCTATTAATATAATAGAATTTGATAATTTCCGCTTATTAATGACGTTTTATCTCAACGGTCCACATCCGCACGACATCCGCAGTCCAAAGTGCGGATGCGGACGCGGATGCGAGAAAATGTGCGGATGTTCCGCGGATGCGGATGCGGATGCGGATGTGACCTACATTACTAATATATATATATATATATATATATATATATATATATATATATATATATATATATATATACACACACACACACCAGGACAAGGGGGGACACAAGAGAAGACTAAGAGTAAGCAAAAATGTTGATAGCTCTAACAAATTAATTTATGTTAACACAGGAGATAACATAACACCAGGAAAAAAACTGCTTGGATCTGCTATTCACGATTAACACCAATTTAATCAATGATATAAAAATAACCAACAAATATCTCAGACCACAACATTATCGAGGATACATGGCAAGAACAGTAATAATAATATGGTAAGAACATTAAAAAGAAATACTCATACTGAAGAAAGAAACAAATTTGAGATTTTTTATCTAAACTCTAAGACTATAAATTGGAAGGAAATCAAAATCCTATATGGCAGAAATAGAGTGGAAAACAGTCTTACATGATAAAACTACCGAAGAAATGCTAATAACCTTGGGAAAAAAAGACGTTGGAAATCTTAGAAAAATATGTTCCGAAAGTACAGCCAAATGGAAAGAGGAACTATTTCGAGAGGTAAAAGCAAACACTATTCCGCAAGAAAAGGAGAGTAGCCACTAAGTTAATTAACTACACAGACAACAACACCAAAAACGTGATACAAGTAAAATTGGAAAGCATAAACAGGGAAATACAAGCCCTAATTAAGGGCCATTCAGAGAGAGAGAAGATGCGGCGAAAACAATAAAAGTTAACTCAAATATTTCCATTGCTTCGCGAAAATAAAAATAAAAACGCGGACCATTATCACACCCTTAAGGAAAGAAAATAATGAGCTAATGAATTATCTAAAAGAAATATCTGAAATATTGAGCTCATTATGAATCAGCTTTCAGTACCCCAAATAGAGACAAAGAAGTACCTGACAAAAATACCTTTTTTGAAGAGGAATTAAATGGAGAATGTATAACTGATTTTGAATTATTGCAGAAGATATAACGAAGGCTGTACTCATGAGTATGAGTATGAGTATGACAAATGGAATTCCTTATTGATTAAACACTGCAAGAACGAAATAGCTACAGTACTACACCCTTTATTGGATATGGAGATCCCTGGACAAGGGTGAAATACCGAGCATACTAAAAAGAGCGAACATTGTTTATATACAGGGTGTACATAAAGTCAGGATCTATTTTTGTGAAGCACTTGGAAATTATATGGAATTCAATCATAAAATGATAAAGTGGTAACATTTATTAAATAATTAAGAGTAGGATTCGACGTGACGCCCATCAGTATCCCTGCACAGCTCAAATCGTTCCGCAGCATTTCTAAACACATTCTGGAGCATTTGCGGGGTTATGTTATCTGCAGCAGTTCGTATACGTGTACGTAAGTTTTCAAGACTCGTAATCTCCGTCTGATAGACGTGCGATTTGATAAAGCCCCATGCAAAGAAATCTAAAGGGGTTAAATCTGGTGATCTCGCTGACCAAGGTCTGTTGCTTCCGCGTCCGATCCAGCGATTTGGAAAACGTCCATTTAGATAATCCTGAACAATTTTGGCATAGTGACAAGGAGCACCATCATGTTGATAGACGACGGGGATAGGATTGTTAGTACCGTCGTCTATCAACATGATGGTGCTCCTTGTCACTATGCCAAAATTGTTCAGGATTATCTAAATGGACGTTTTCCAAATCGCTGGATCGGACGCGGAAGCAACAGACCTTGGCCAGCGAGATCACCAGATTTAACCCCTTTAGATTTCTTTGCATGGGGCTTTATCAAATCGCACGTCTATCAGACGAAGATTACGAGTCTTGAAAACTTACGTACACGTATACGAACTGCTGCAGATAACATAACCCCGCAAATGCTCCAGAATGTGTTTAGAAATGCTGCGGAACGATTTGAGCTGTGCAGGGATACTGATGGGCGTCACGTCGAATCCTACTCTTAATTATTTAATAAATGTTACCACTTTATGATTTTATGATTGAATTCCATATAATTTCCAAGTGCTTCAAAAATAGATCCTGACTTTATGTACACCCTGTATATAAAGGGGGGGGGATAGGTCTCAAGCAAAGAACTTATGGAAAACTGATACGTGTGGGTAGTTGGGAGGTAACACAAATGGTCCACTGAGTAGGTAGGTAGTTAATCTAATAATTACTATAGTAACATCCAATGCCGTATTAAGGATTTTTGGGTCCTGGTGCCAAAATATTCTTGGGGTCCCTCAACAAGACAAATCTTCGAGTCATGTAAATTAATAAACCATTTATTTCTAAATCAAATAATGCAAGTTTTATACAAATACCAAGCTGCTACAATTACACAACTACAAATCCACTACTAATCTACCAAAGTTGGTCACAAAATCATCCACCACCAGTATACAAAATTTTTTTGAGCTGCTTCATACCACTAAATTTTCCAATCACAAGCTTAGGATTTAAATTCTGCAAAATATTCTTTCTATGCATAACAATGACAGACTTTGCAAGTTCTTTTAGGTTAGCATTTGACGTTTAACATTCTTAATCATGCTCAAATGAGAAAAAGAACGCTCCGCAGTTGCACTTGACATCATCAAACACAAATAAATGCGATAAGCAATGAAAGCATTTGGGAAACAGCCCTCAATTTGTGAATTTCCTGTCGTACTCCTAATGGGCGAGTGTCAGCTAAAGCGTTTTGTTTGACAAACAGTACAAAATGCTGAAACTCAAATGGGAAGCTGTCCTCAAAATCATTTGGGTAATTGACTAGCCAGATTTTTTGTTGTTTTTGATGCTTCCTCTGAAGTTAGTTGCGAGATATTGTTGAGCATTCCAAATTTATCATTGATATCATTATAAACATCGGCCCCTAAAACATCTGGGCCCTGGGGCCTAGCCCCCCCTGGTTCCCCCGTTAATATGCCACTGGTAACATCCTTTGTAGACGATAAAAAAATCGTCAGAAAAATCGGCAATGCAGAAGAGGTGGAAGCCCTACAGAGGGACACAAACAAAATATACTCTTACAAATGGTCAGAAGACAATAACATGAATTTTAACACCGAGAAATTTCAGCTCTTGAGATAAGGAAGAAATGAAGAACTTAAACAGACAGTATACTATGCCTCAGATAAACAGAAAATTCAGAGAAGCACGAGAGCAAAAGATTTAGGGGTAATACGACCGATGAACTTGTTGCGCCACCTTAGACCTACAGCTTAACGTGGGATCCGAACCACGACCCACCACGGGTGATCCAGAAATTACAAAGTCTTTGTCGGGACTCGATTTCACGACCTCCCGAACTGCAGCCCAGCGTCTTAACAAACTAGGCTATCTAGGGTAACCATTTATCTCCCAACCAATTTTGATATATTACAGGGTGTCCCATAAGTCTGGTCCCATAGGAAAATTTATTTTAAATTAAATTTACAAAAGTAAGGCGGAGGCCTTTTCTTCAGGAGTGTAACTCACTTCCACATTAGCCACTGCGTTATTCCACCTGCAACAAAAAAAAGGTCCCCAAAACAAGACGTTAATTTGAACATTCGTTTTAGTTCTAATGTTTTACGTTTGTAAATTGAATTTAAAATAAATTTTCCTACAAGACCGGACTTCTGGGACACCTTGTATATATTCTAACGAAACAGTATGGATTTAAGATGTAAAAATGTTTTCTTTCTTTTGACTAACAATAATCAGTCAGGAGGGCCAGAAACTGGCACAGCGCTCAGGCCAACTAATGCGTTCCATTGCATTAACTCCAGAATTATTATCATCAGCACCATCGAGAGTTGAAACCCCCACCTCATTGTGTTCACTTCGCTTATAAAGAAACGATGTTTCCCACTGAGCTGAAGGCTTGCTTAATTTTATATTATAGTCTGCATATACGACTTAATTGATAATACTTTATATAATAACAATATACTCGTATTCGTTATGCTATAAATAAGTGTGCGATTTTTTTTTTTTTTTTTGTTAAAACAGATGTCTCCTAATTTCAACATCAGAATTTTCATTAATTCTTTGCATGCGTTTGTTTACAAAGTTTTATTTCAGTCTTATGAAATTAAGTCGTAATAAACTGAATTTACTGTCCGAAATATTACACGATGTAGCGAAATATTCACTGGTTGTTTCAAATGAGCGGCGTCATGTAAACACTGAAAGCCAGTTTTTTCCATACTTATTCATTATACTGTATATTTAAATTCATTATATATTTAAACATTTTACCAATGAACTCTAAATTATTTCATTGGACAATAATTCAACGGCTTCATAAATAAAATAAACTGAATTTCTCTTAATTTTTACCTTTGCTGAATAGTTTGAAAGGAAACTTGCGAGTTATGTGAAAGATTATATACGAGTACAAATAATCTTAAAGATTTTTTTTTTTTTTTATAATTTTAAAGTTAGAATAAAAACATTGATTCTTGGGGAAAGAAGATTCATAGTTTGGGAAGATTCAAATGGAAAATGCTGTTATTGATTTTGTATTCCTTGTGTTAAAGATATTAAGTTTTTTTGTTTTGATTCGGTTGTTTAACCTCCGCAACATCTAAGGTTATATGACAGAGAGGACCTTTTGAACGAGAGAAAGTTTAGTGGAGATGAGCTGTTTTGAGTTTAAAGAACTCTTATGGAAGTATTAGCGGATCCACAAGGGGGCCAAAGGGGCCATGGCCCCCTAAAACTGATAAAGGTGGGGCTAACACCACTTTTGGACCCCTCCAAAGGTCACGTAAAATACTTTTTCTTATCCTTTCCGTTTCTCCTCTTGTTACCTACGAAAATACTCTGTATAGCTACCTGTTTTTTTCTATTTACCTGAAATCCGTACATTCGTCACTTACTTACGTTTGCTTGGATATCTTTATGTCCCAATATTTTAGAACATTTCTCGTGAATCTAGTGATTTTCAGCATTTTTTAGGATGGATCTAGTGACATTCAGTAATTTGACTTATTTGACTTGGCAATTCTGTTGACTATTTTCACTGTGTCCAGTTAGATTTGTCCCTAATCCCCATATTGGGGATTATTAGCTGAATTAGGAGTGTGGCCAGTCAAAGAAAAAATTGGATACAAGAAGACAATGGTAATGAACAATATATTAAACTCAAATGAGGATAGATTAATTAAAATGATTTGAAAATTCCATACCCAGGATGTTGGGCAGAGGAAGTGGCAGAAATTTGTAAATTATATAAAGTAACATTAGAGGACTTGAAAATGATGAAAAAAAGTAATTTAAAGAAAAGTGTACGACAAAAAATTAATGAATATTTACAGGAAGAACTAATAAAGAGGAAAACTAAAATGAAAAAACACTAAGATTCATTGATGACAGGGCCGTTTCCTGGCATAAGCAGATTAAGCGGCCGCTTAGGGCCCCTTTACTACTAGGGGGCCCCTAGACAGGCTCCCAGGTCATAGCTCAGTGGGCAAGAATAGGAATATAGTTGAAGTTATTATTAATATTATTATTAATATTATTGTTATTATTATTATCCTTATTATTGTTGTCGTATTAAAGTTTTTGTATGAGACAAATGTGATAAAACGGAGACAAACGAAACGTTTTGGTCGTTATGTGTAAATAACTATTGTGAGATCTTATTTCTATATTATTTAACTTTATTCTTACTATGTGCTTATACTTTCCTAAATGCTTAATTTTTCTAATATTGTAAAACATTATTTCACTAATTTACTAATTATTAAAAGATTTTGTAACACTTTAAAACCTAGGATTATTTTCGTTGTTTTCAAGTTTATTAATTCTTTTCTCATCTTTTTCAGATAATGTGAATTTTGTTGGTTACAACCGAAATGGTCTGATTATATGAATGTATTTGATTAACGTTACAATTATAACAATTATTATTATTATCATTATTATCATGATTATTATTATTTAGCAGATTAGTTGTGGTTAACTAGATGTGACTTCGTGCATCTTGGAAAATAAAACGACATTATCCATCAGGAGCTGTCCGAGCTGAAAAACGGAAAAAGAAGAAAATAGAGGAGGAGAAGCTTTCCAGTAGCACAGGTGAGATGTGCCACTTGTATATTCTTATGATTACAGTTCAGGCAACTAGGTTAGATAGAGTGATAGACCATCAAGCTAGGCAAGTGCTCAGGAATCGTGTAGAGTAAGCTAGTCTTTGTAATATTTCTAATATTTCGAAATGTGAAATTTAATGGATCACATCACCTCAAATTCCGTTCACACAGATCAATTATCAAACAAGATAAGAAAGAGTATTTTAGCAAAAATTAACAGAATATGTAATGTTATGGTCTTCTTGAGCACTACTGAAATATTTGGAAAAGCCATCCTCAGCAAAGCCTGTGAGCATCATGAGCCAACAGCAGGACCATCCTCTATGCAACCTCAAACACCAGTAGAAGTAGAGCCTGATGAAGCAACAAGTGGCCCATCTTGTGTTCAGCTTCAAACACCACACACAGGCATTTCTACTGAGCAACAAGAACCAAGATCTGCTCCACCGCTTGATCCGTATGACTGGCCAGTTGTCCTGTCACATGCCTTGAAGACAGATCTGGTGTCTCGAGGACCATTTCAAATCAGTCCAGATTTCACATTCCCTAAAAGAGAGAACGTTGGCAGGGAGATTTCATATGATGATGTTATTGATGATTTCGCCCAGAAAAAATCTAGGAGGCAAAAATTTTGAAGATACAAACTGTTCTGTATAACTATTAGCTATTACACGATTGTATCGTAGAGTTAGTAATTGTTTGGTAGTTGATAAATGCATTATTTTTTTATACATAGTTCTGTGTCATTTATTCTAAATAATGTATGAGCTAATTTTCAGGAATTTCATGAAGAGTATTTTTTCTGTTTGTCTTCTGAAAGTACATATTTGTTGTTTTGGACATAAATGTTTCATTAAAATTGTTTCATAATTGTTTTTTATTAACACAGCCATTTTTTTGTATGTGTGTGCTGAGGTGATGTAGTAAGGCGTGAGTTGGTGGATGGAGGGGTGGGGCCTCAAATGGGTATACTGCTTAGGGCCCCCTAATGGCTAGAAACGGCCCTGATTGATGAATTTAAAAGAAAATCATATATTGAAAATATGAAAGAAAAGAATATGAAGATTATAAAGAAAATCCGATTAAATATGGTAGCGGTGAAAGAAAACTATAAAGGAAAATATAAGAACATGAAGTGTGAAGTATGTAGGAGAGAGAATGATACGACAGAACACTTGTTTCATTGTGAAAAACTAAGAAACATAGTAGGGGAGATGATGGGAGTAGAGAATATAAAAAACAAAAAGTATCAAAAATTATATTGTAAAAATAATGGAAATTAGAAGAAGACTCTGTTCACAGTAAAGGTTTAAGTACATAATAGGAGATACAGTGAAGAGGCTCTGCACCGGAAACGTGTGCTGATCCGCAGGATCAAGTGAGCAATTTCTGGAACCTGGAACTTGTGTTTGTCATGACGCAAATCCCCTGTGCCTTGTTTGTTTGTTTGTTGTACTACATCATAGCTTTCACTTTTATTCAGTGGCTACCAGTTCACCTTCGCATCATAATATATTTTTAACAAGAATTTTTAAGCCAGTTTGACATTTACTTTATGTCCAAACGACAATCTTATTTTAAATGTAATTTAACAAATTTTTTTATAAATGTTTTAAGATGCGAAGCTCAGAATTTTGATGGTTCTGGGATTTTAAATACTTACTGATCCACTTGTTTTTCAGATTTCTCAAAACTGTATTAAATTTAACAGATGAATGGACGACTGTATCTATCTACAATATAACTGAGGCAGAGTCTGTCAAAAATATTATTTCAAAAGCTGAAATCGGATACCGAAGATTTTGAAAAAGAAACTATTGAGGCAGTGAAAGCTTGATATTTACTTTAAGTTCACAAAGAACTTTGGTGAAGCTTAACAATTGACACCCCAGTAATTGGGGGCCCGAAGGCCCCAGCACCGCAGGGACTAAGTGGGGCCATTTTAGCCGTAAGTGGCCCTAGGGCCCACTTTAGCTCGTATGACTAATTATGATGGGTTGATAAAAACTAACGTTCTTTCATTTGTAATACAGTATATATACGAGTACGTATTACAAATGAAAGTATATATACAGGGTGGGCCGTAAGTTTCCATACATAGGAAAAATAAACATTTTTTTATGGACAACCATTTTTATTTATATAATATGCTCTACATGGTTGCCATTGTTTTGAAAACACATTTCAATACGTGTTCCCCACTGTTGATGAACACGCATTAGCACAGTTGACGTTATGCTTGTAATGGCGTTGGTGATACGTTCCTTTAGATGATTTATGTCTCGTATCTTTTCCTGATACACCATGGCCTTCAAGTGCCCCCAAAGATAGAAATCAAGGGGGGTGAGATCTGGGGATCTGGGAGGCCACTCCACAGGACCACGCCGACCAATCCAAGCATCCGGAAACTGCTGATCCAAATACCGACGCACGTGAAGACCATAATTTAAATTTTCCTATGTATGGAAACTTACGGCCCACCCTGTATATATATATATATATATATATATATATATATATATATATATATATATATATATATGATACACACGTCAGGCTAGCATCATGAAAAAGAAAAACTATGGTATTTGTCATTTACCATTACTTATTCAGAATATAGTGGATTTAATTATCCCAGAAGAGTTCCTTGTTTCATGCACGGTCTGTGTGTATCATAAAAAACTCAGGGGACCATTCTGAGTTCATTCCCATATATATATTATATATATATATATATATATATATATATATATAATATATATAATGAATAAAACTACGAAGGAAAGGAAACACAGAATGGTGCTGAAATAAAAATTGAGAGGAGCATACAAATTTGTAAGGAAAACTACCAATTTTAGCACTTTGCCAGAATTCAACACAAGATCAAATGGATTGTTTACAACCAATTTTATAGATAATGCCTGAATGATTATATAGGTCACAAAAAAAATAAATTGAAAAATAATAATTGTAAGAGGAGCATACAAATTTATAAGGGAAAATTACCAAAGTTTTAGCACTCTGCCCTTCTTGTCTAAATCTGTTCTGAACGAATTCAAAACAACGGGATCGAGTTGAAAAAGACCTTTGCTCATGTTAAAGTTATTTGTAAGTTGGATAATAGCAAACTCAAGAATATTTCTATTAACAATGTTGCTAGAGTAAAACAAAACTGAAGCATTATTCCAATCAATACAATGGGATAACTCTGACAAATGGACAAAAAGGGCACTGGACGACTGTCCCGTTCTAACGGAATATTGATGCTGTTTTACACGCGTGTGCAAATTCTTTCCCGTCTGACCAATGTAAAAGGAATCACATTGTTTACAACCAATTTTATAGATAATGCCTGAATTATTGGTAGGCAGGGCCGTTTCTAGCCATTAGGGGGCCTTAAGCAGTATACCAATTTGAGGCCCGACCCCTCCATCCACCAACTCACGCCTTACTACATCACCTCAGCACACACATACAAAAATGGTCCTCCCAGTTTTTAGCCCCAGTTCCAGATCCTTCCATGTTGCCATGTTATCTGCATGTTTCTGAACTATTTTCATGGCCTTTCAGAAGCGAACCAACGTTTATCCAGTCTGAAAGTCCATCCGTAATTAGTTTGTACGACTTCCTTGAAAACAACTTGCAGCAGAAGCAATAAAGAGCATCATTCCTTCTAGAGTACATCAGCCAGCTTCGCTTTATTTTTTCCCCATTAATTAATGTTCTGTACATGTAATGGTGATGAACGCTTCTACTGTCCTCTCTTTTAGGGAATGTGAAATCTGGACTGATTTGAAATGGTCCTCGAGACACCAGATCTGTCTTCAAGACATCTGACAGGACAACTGGCCAGTCATACGGATCAAGCGGTGGAGCAGATCTTGGTTCTTGTTGCTCAGTAGAAATGCCTGTGTGTGGTGTTTGAAGCTGAACACAAGATGGGCCACTTGTTGCTTCATCAGGCTCTACTTCTACTGGTGTTTGAGGTTGCATAGAGGATGGTCCTGCTGTTGGCTCATGATGCTCATCAGGCTTTGCTGAGGATGGCTTTTCCAAATATTTCAGTAGTGCTCCTGAGAAGAACATAACATTACATATTCTGTTAATTTTTGCTAAAATACTCTTTCTTATCTTGTTTGATTATAATTGATCTGTGTGAACGGAATTTGAGGTGATGTAATCCATTAAATTTCACATTTCGAAATATTAGAAATATTACAAAGACTAGCTTACTCTACACGATTCCTGAGCTTGCCTAGCTTGATGGTCTATCACTCTATCTAACCTAGTTGCCTGAACTGTAATCATAAGAATATACAAGTGGCACATCTCACCTGTGCTACTGGAAAGCTTCTCCTCCTCTATTTTCTTCTTTTTCCGTTTTTCAGCTCGGACAGCTCCTGATGGATAATGTCGTTTTATTTTCCAAGATGCACGAAGTCACATCTAGTTAACCACAACTAATCTGCTATATAATAATAATCATGATAATAATGACGATAATAATAATAATAATAATAATAATAATAATAATAATAATAATAATTGTAACGTTAATCAAATGCATTCTGAAAAAGATGAGAAAAGAATTAATAAACTTGAAAACAACGAAAATAATCCTAGGTTTTAAAGTGTTACAAAATCTTTTAATAACACTGGTCAACAACAATTTTGTCACAGGGGTTTTGATGGGTGTTCTAAGTGTACTTTTTCATGCTGAATCTAAATATGAAATCAGATTTTTTCTATCAGGCTTAGTTTACTTGTGACGCTATGTTCATTGTTTCCTCATTTAGCATGATCACCGGATAAAAAAATAATAACATATTATATATAATTAAGTATATAACAATATTATAATATAAAACATTATAAAAATAATAAATAAAATAATATATTATATTAATTAATATAACTATAATAAAATATATTAATATTAATATATATGTTGTATTAATTTTTCTGTAAAATTAGTACAATTTATTCCTTTGGGGAGAAAGTTCTGATAATGCTGGCAGGATAAATTTGGTCGGAGCAGCAGACTGTGCAGGTTGAAACATGTTTGTACCTGTTCAGACATGAGCCTAGTTTCTGTGTGTAGAGCAGCTCCAAGTCAGTCTGCTTGTAAATGTCACAGTGTTAACAGCTAGTGTCTGTTGCTTCTTGTTAATTTTACACCAGTGTTGTATTCATATAGATGTTTTGTAATGCCGCGGAACTGTCTGAATCATCCTAATTCCTTTTGTTATGTATGTGGTGATCTAACTTTAAAATCCCAGAAACGTAACTTTACACCATTAGTAAAAAAATGCTATGAACTTTATTTCGGATGTAAAGTAGGCGATCAGGACAAGAGTTGGGCTCCTCACATTTGTTGTGTGACATGTGTAAGACTACTTACAGGATGGCTAAACGGTTCACGTCACATGCCATTTGCTATTCCAATGATTTGGAGGGAACCCAAAGATCACACAACAGACTGCTATTTCTGCCTGGTAAATACAAAGGGGATCACTTCAAAAACAAAGAGCCTTATGAAATACCCTAATCTACCGTCTGCAATGAGACCAGTTCCCCACAGTGCTCAACTTCCAGTACCAAATCCTCCTGAACATGTAAGTTTAAGTGATGAGGAATCAAACGTAGCTGTAGCATATCACGAGGAAAAAGATGAAGACATTTCTGATCCAACATTCCAGGCTACCTGTTCCTCCAATGAACCACATTTACTGTCACAAGGAGATCTAAATGACCTAGTTCGTGATTTGAAATTATCTAAGAAGCAGGCTGAACTTTTAGGTTCAAGATTAAAGGGTTGGAATCTACTGCAACGTGATACTAAAGTTTGTTTTTTCCGCAGCCGCCATGATGAATTCAAAGAATGGTTCTCCCATGAAGATAGACTTGTGTTTTGTAAAGATGTTAATTCAGTCATGGGGGCTCTTGGTCATGAACATAACGTGGATGAGTGGCGATTGTTCATTGACTCCTCAAAAGTCAGCTTGAAAGCAGTCCTTCTTCACAACGGAAATAAATTTCCTTCTGTACCTATTGCACATGCTGCAAACATGAAAGAGACATACGACAACATGAAGTTGCTTTTAGAAAAGTTTCAGTATCAGAAATATAAGTGGAATATCTGTGGAGATCTGAAGGTCATTGCACTTTTGCTAGGGTTGCAGCTAGGTTACACCAAGTACTGTTGTTTTTTATGTGAGTGGGACAGTAGGGACAAGCAAAACCACTACGTTAAGAAGGATTGGCCAAAACGCACCTCACTTGTTCCAGGCAAGAAAAATGTTGTGAATAGTTCACTTGTTGACCCTGAGAAAGTGTACCTTCCTCCTTTGCATATCAAGCTTGGACTTATGAAAAACTTTGTTAAAGCGATGGATAAAGCGCAAACAGGATTCACATACTTGAGAAATAATTTCCCCGGATCAGTGATGCCAAGATTAAAGAAGGCATTTTTGTAGGCCCTCAGATCAGAGAATTGTTAAGAGATGAGAGATTTGAAGGAGAGTTGAATGAAGTTGAGAAAGCTGCGTGGCAGAGTTTCAAAAGTGTCTGCACAAATTTTTTGGGAAATCACAAGGCCGAAAACTATCCTGAAATAGTAGGAGATCTTCTTAAGTCTTACCAAGCAATGGGGTGCAATATGTCATTAAAGGTTCATTTCTTGGACTCTCACTTGGACTTTTTTCGGAAAACCTGGGTGCGGTAAGCGACGAACATGGTGAGCGTTTTCATCAGGATATTTCTGCCATGGAAAACCGTTACCAAGGCAAATGGAGCCCCAGTATGCTGGCTGACTATTGCTGGACTCTTAAGAGAGACATGCCTGAGGCAAAGCACAGCAGAAAATCAAAACAAGCTACTTTTTAAACTACAGGTATGTCTTTTCGATCATATTTTAATAAGTATGTAACTATATGGGTTTTTAAAAATTAAATTGCATGTCACACAAAAACCAGACCTGATAGAGAAATTTTACAAACTTATTTGGATTCAGCACAGAAAATACTATAAGAATAAGGTATTTTCATTCTTAGGACACGAAAAAAAAATTTTTTTGTTGCCCAGTGTAATTAGTAAATTAGTGAAATAATGTTTTACAATATTAGAAAAATTAAGCGTTTAGGAAAGTATAAGCATATAGTAAGAATAAAGTTAAATAATATAGAAATAAGATCTCACAATAGTTATTTACACATAACGACCAAAACGTTTCGTTTGTCTCCGTTTTATCACATTTGTCTCAAACAAAAACTTTAATTAATACGACAATAATAATACAGTAATAATAAGGATAATAATAATAATAATAATAATAACAACAATAATATTAATAACAACTTCAGCTATATTCCTATTCTTGCCCACTGAGCTATGACCTGGGAGTCTGTCTACTGTAGGGGCCCCCTAGTAGCAGCGGGGCCTATGGAAAACTGATGAGTGGGTAGTTGGGAGGTAACGAAAATGGTTCACTGAGTAGGTAGGTAGTTAATCTAACAATTATTAAATTCCTTTTATGTCAATAACTGGGTGGAAGAAACCAATTGGTTGCTCACCAGAGTTATTCTCCACACTAGTATTTATATACTGTGTGGGAGGAGCGTGCTCGGTAATGGAGATACATTACCGCTCAACCAACCGAGGAATAAACCAAGAGAACGCTGGTACAAGAAGCCCCGCGAAGAGGAGAACAAAAGGAGAACGAAAACGAAGAACGGGGCGAGAGGACGTACCAGCAAAGTACGCTCTCGACAAATATACAACCGGAGAAGGGAGAGACTCCAATAACTAAAAGTAAGTGACTAATTGAGTTTTTACACCAGACAGTTAATAACATTAAATTAAGCTGGGTCAGACAAGTTAGGCCTACATTGTGGCCTAAGACCCAGCATCAACTCATAGCTTAACAAAGGTGAAGGTAGATTGCCCTAACCTAATCTTGTGAGGAATCCTACTGTGGACCTCAATTTATCTGCCCGCTCTGGACCATTTCCGGAATCTCTAGGCTGACCCCTCTAGGCTAGACTTGATCTACTCTATAGTTAGACTGGAGATATAAGGGGTGGGTTAATTGTGGACCAATTCATACAGAGCATTTTTCGCATTGGTGGCCCGTGTGTGGGGAATTTACAAACCTTAACCTTACTTAACAAAAATTGAAGAATTAGGCTAAATGGTCTAGCCTAAGCCTAAGCCTAAGCTAATCAAGCCTAATTAGGTCTACAACCTAGGGCCTAACTAGGAAACATTTACATTTAAGGAGTCTCATTCTCTTATAAGCTTAGACCTGAGTGACATAAGTACTTGGGGGGGGATTAAACCAAATTTAAACTCGACTGTTTTGTCTGTGCTCTCTCTTCTCTGGTAATTTCTTCTTGTCCTCTATTTCATTACGATCCCCAGTTAAACAATTTTGACTTAGACATGGACAGTGAGGAATTGAAAAAGTTAAAAAGAAAAGGGGGGCAAAGTTGGGAGCTGTTACAAAGGCTGTGAACACTTTTAACAATATTACACAACCAGGTAAGAAAAATATAGAGAGTGTAATTATTAAATTGGAAATTAAAAAGAAGGAAATAATAGCCATTAATGAGAGTATTTCAGAGTTAGTTGAATCCGAAATGGCTGAAGAACAATTGATAGACCTTTACGCTGCTGATGATGATCAGGTAAGCTCAATTGAACAGCAAATAAGGAGACTACGGTCTCGTTTGACTGACTTAACACCAAAAAAACCTAATTCTGATTTTAATCAAAGTAGGGCTAACCTTCAACAAAATTTAAGTGGCATGCTAAATCCTGAGTCACAAGAATTGAGGGCTCAGTTACCCATTTTGCTAGTACCAACATTTGAAGGGGACACGGTACAATTCCCATCTTTCATTGACAAATTTGAGAATTTAATAGGTAATAAACCTTATATTTCAACTGTTGAAAAGTTTAGTTACTTAACTAGTTCCCTTAAAGGCCCAGCCTATAACCTAATAGCCTATTTACCAGCCGTAGGGGATTCATATGAAGTAGCTATTGATCTTTTAAAACGTAATTACATTAATAAAGATTTGATTGTATATGAATTATCTCAACAAATTTTTGAATTTGCACCCATAAAAGATAACCATAGTGATATGGAAATTTTTTATACAAAATTAGAAGCTATTATAGGACAACTGGTTAGCAATGAGATAGATATTAAAACTTCATCTTGGCTTATACAAAGCATAGTACTTAGGTGCCTTCCTTCGAGGGTTAAAGATAATTTAATTCTAAAGACGGGAGAAAATTATCCTAATTTAGAACAAATAAGAAAACACTTCCCCAATATCCTAATTAATTACAACTTGAGAGATTTTCCAACACATAAGACCCAGACTATGGATAAACCAAAGACTGTTCCCAGAGACCAACTAGCTACAGCCAAACAGACAAAACTTGATACTGGAGAATCAAATGTGACCAACTATAATACACGAACACCTACATTACAGAACTTTAATGTAACTGCTGCCTCAACTTACACACCACATTGCAAATTTTGTGCAAGTAATGAACACAGTAGTACTGGGTGTGACAAATATTCAGACTTTAACCAAAGGGCTAAAAGATGTGAACAGTTGAACCTGTGTAAAAAGTGTACTGGCCAGGGACATTATAAGAAAGACTGTAAATCTAGGTTAAGATTCAAGTGTAAGTTTTGTAAAAGTTTACGACATGTCTCATCAATGGTGATTCACCAAAGTGTCCAAACAATAGTACTCAAACTCAAAAGATACCTCCCCCAAACAAAGGTAATCAAGAAAATGCCACTTTCATGGGACATTCTGCTTGTTCAAACAATGTAACAAGAAACACTGAGATTCTTTTACCAACTATTACTTTGGACTTAGTGAATAGTGAGGGTAGTACCACTCCAGTGAGATGTCTTATAGACTGTTGTTCTCAACAAACATTTGTTTCAAAAAATGTAGTTAATAAATTGGGTTTGACACCCAGTGGCGGTTCCTCATATGGGCAATATGGGCAGCCGCACAGGGCGGCATTTGTGGAGGGGCGGCATGAGCGCCTGCAAAAAAAATAAAAATAAAAATAAGAATAAATAAATAAAGAAATAAATAAAAATAAAAAATAAAATAAAATAATAATAAAAGATCAATGACTTTGCATCAAGGAAGGTAAGAAGAGTCAGGCTTTAGATGGCAGTTGTGCTGTGGTGCAATTATTTTGTTTCTTGTTCAAAGTGTAGCATAATAATTACCCTCTCTTAAGTGTCTTATTCTATTTATGTGATAGAGCATTTGTACAATTTAGAAATTTGATTCTCTAGTTTATTTATGGCAGTTGTGCAATTTAATTTGTATTTTTCCTGTTCATAGTATCATAATTACATTCTCTTAAGTGAGTTATTCTATTTACGTGATGAAGGATTTGTAAAATTCAGAAATTTGAGTCTTTGTTTTGGTTCTGAAGTTCCAACAATTAGTCCAATAAAAAGTTATTTTGTGAAAGAGTTATGTCTGTCCTTTATTTTGGGGGGATTCGAATGTGTGTGTGTTGGCGAACAGGGGGGGGGGGCGCTGAAGGTGAGGTTCGCCCAGGGCGTCATGTAAGCTAGGACCGCCACTGTTGACACCAAACCCGAATGAACAAAACCTCAATATTGCGTCCTTTGTTAAGGATAACTCGGACAAAAATAGCTATAAGACAATTGACCTGGAACTACATTTAGAAAGTAAATTCAAGAAAATTGAAGCAGTTATTATTTCTAAAGTAGGACAAAACAAACTGGTTATACCCAAACTAGAACAAACCATAAATCATTTGGGAAAACACTACAAAATAGCTGATAGACATATCACTAACAACACAGTAGCTAACATTGAAATGCTAATAGGGGCAGATTATATTAATCTTATTCATAAGGGCATAGTAGAGATAGGTAATGGTATAGCTATTCAGACTCCATCAGGGATAGCCCCTTTGGGTGACCTATCAGAATACAACCTAGACCTAAACCAAAACAGTGCATGACCAACAAATACTATGTGCCTCAACTCAGTCCTACATAACACCTGTAAGAATAGCAACACTTTGAATAATATTATCTCAACTGAGAACATTAATTCATCATTATCAAATGAAACTTTGGATGAGGCAATTCAAACTTTATGGTTGCTAGAATCTGTGGGTATACATGACACAAATCAAACTTCAGAAGATCAGTTAATGGTAGAAAGATTTGAAGACACCATTCAGTGCAAAGACAATAGTTATTTTATTGAGTTACCTTGGAAAATAAATGTCCAACTTTAAGAGACAATCTCAAAGTAGCTAAAGGACATTTATAAAGTAATGAAAAAACTCAAACAAGAAAATAACATTCAAATATATAATGATGTCTTCAAAGAACAGCTACAGAAAGGCTTCATTGAAGAAGTAACAAATAACCCTTTTAAAAAGATGGTTGTCATTATTTAACCCACAGGGGGGTTTATCGACAAGATGCCCCAACAACAAAACTCAGTGTAGTATATAACTGTAGCCTCAAAGACAGTGATAAACACAGTTTGAATGATTGCTTGATTGAGGGTCCTAATCTCATTTCTGACCTTGTGAAGATCTTACTGAGGTTCAGGTTAGATAAATATGCCGTACAAAGTGA
Organism: Bathynomus jamesi; assembly: GCA_023014485.1. Lineage (NCBI taxonomy): Eukaryota > Metazoa > Arthropoda > Malacostraca > Isopoda > Cirolanidae > Bathynomus > Bathynomus jamesi. The sequence goes on from JAJOZX010001811.1 coordinate 771,358, forward strand.
CATTTCAAAGGCATTTTGAGAATAATCTTAAAAATGAATATGATAAGAACCAACTAAGGTTCTTATGGTTCAAGGATCCACTTGATTTGAATAAAGGGTTTCATAACCTATAGATTTAATGTTGTGTTGTTTGGAGCCAATTGCTCACCTAGCCTATTAACATTGACAATTAGACATCATTTAAACCAGTTAATAACTCTTTAACATTGAACTTCCTTAAGGAACATTTTTACGTAGACAATCTAATAGGCTCAACGACAACAAAATCTGAATTATCTGAAGTCTATGAACACTCTCAAAACATTATGCAACAAGGTAACTTTGAACTTAGAGAGTGGATTTCAAATGATGAGGATTTAAACAAAAAGATTTTAAAGGATAATAATGGTCTTACTGAGCCATTAGACAGAGTTAAAACTTTAGGTATGAACTGGTATTTGGATGCAACTTCTAACAGTCATGATTCAATCTGTACTAAAGTTTTAAACTTGATGAGGAAGCAAATACTAAAAGACAAATATTATCAGAGGCTTCCAAAATTTTTGATCCATGGGTCTATTCCTGCCTTCAACAATAAAATCAAAGATTCTCCTCCAAGAAATTTGGAGGACAAATGTTGGGTGGGATGATCCAATAACAAATGAAAATCAAAAATCTTGGAAGAAGTTAGCTACTGATTTAACAAAAGTGCAGAACATTAAAATTCAAAGGTGCTGTGGGTTTAGGGATAAGCCCCAGAGACTTCATGTGTTTGCTGATGCAAGCACACAAGCTTATGGGTGCTGTGCGTATCTGTAAGCCCTAAAGAAAGTCATCTAATTTATGCAAAAGGGAAAGTTGCACCTCTCAAACCTACCCGAACCATACCTCAATTGGAACTATTGGCTGCTACATTAGCCATTAAAACCATTTCATTGCTTAAGGATGCTTACTATGATGTGCCAATAACTCATATCCACGTCTGGCTTGACAGTCAGATTTGTCTTGCCTGGATACGGAATGATAGCATTAATAGTAAGAATATCTTTGTAAGAAATAGGCTAAAAGAAATAGCTGACGCTAATGAAAGCCTACAAGTAAACTTTCACTATGTTCCAACTAAACAGAATCCAGCAGACTTTCTGACCAGAGGTTTATCCTACAAGTTGTTGAAGTCAAACAAAACTTGGTTTATGGGACCTAAGTGGCTCTGTAATACAGACCAATGGCCTGTGGAACAAGTTAACTTGACATTAAATTTAATCTTTCAAATGAAAAGGTTGAACCAATCACTAATTATGAAAAGTATTCTGATTTCAACAAACTTGTCAGGGTGACAGCCTACTGTTTGAGGTTTGCTCACAACTGTTTAGCTACAATTAACAAACAGCTAAATAAAAACAATCATAATTATACAGAAGTTGCAACCCAATACTGGATAGGCCAAGCACAACAAAAAGAGTACAATAAAGAGTTAGAATTCTTAACTAATGGGAAACAAACAAAAGAACTTGTACCATCAGTAGTTGTGGATCTAAACTTGTTCAGAGATGAGGAAGGCCTTCTAAGGTGTAAAGGGAGATTAGACAAATCAAAACTGTCATACAAAAGCAAAAATCCAATCCTTTTACCTAGATTTAGCTATTTGACAACATTAATAATCAGAAAAACACACAATGATGTACAGTATATCATATGGGGGTACCACAGACACTAACTACATTAAGAAAAACTTATTGGATACCCAAGGGAAGGATCACTGTTAAAACAGTCCTGAGTGAGTGTGTCACATGTAGGCGTATTCATGCTAGGCCCTATAGGAAACCAAATCCTCCTGCTTTGCCAGAGGAGAGAGTTACTCTCAACAGACCCTTTGAGACTGTAGGCATTGACTATACAGGAGCATTGACTGTAGGGGTGGGTGACACTGAACAAAAAATGTACATTGTACTGTTTACATGTGCTGCCTCACGAGCTGTTTATCTGGATGTTGTGGAGGACCTTACAGCAGAATCTTTTGTTGCTGTCTTTAAGAGATTCTGTGCACGACATTCAGTACCAAAGACAGTTTGGACTGACAATGCTACATATTTCAAAGCTGGTGAACAAGTCATCCATGACTTGTTAAGCAATGAAATCACACAATTATATAAAAAATTCAAACATAAAGTGGAAGTATATTCCGGTTGCCTCTCCTTGGTATGGTTCTATCTGGGAGAGGAATATACAAACAGTAAAGAATTGCTTGAAGAAAGCAATTGGCAAAAAACAGATACACTTGTTTGGGTTACTCACTCTCCTGGCTGAGATTGAGAACATCATTAACAATAGACCACTCACTTATGTGAGTGACAACATTAATGACCCAGAACCATTAACTCCAAATCATTTGATTCGGGGAGAACAAGTTAGTCTCCTGCCGGACTACAATATACACTCTTCAGAAGACCCAAACTGGACTCAACGACATGATGAGCTCCAGACTAAGTTACAACATTTAACTAGAGTTAAAGCTCATTTCATTAAACAGTGGAAAACTGAGTACTTGATGGGTCTAAGGGAGAGACATAAACAAATGACTAAGAAGGATTGGTCTGACACAATTAAGGTAGGGGACCTTGTTCTCATACATGACAGTACTCCAAGACAATACTGGCCTCTGGCTAGAGTTTCAGAACTCAGACCAGGGGCAGATGGGGTAACAAGAGTGGTCAAATTAAGGACTTCAACGGTGACACAACAAGAGACATTTCTCTTTTGTACCCTTTAGAGTCTGGACCCAAAACAATGGACTTTGGAGAACCTTCTCCACTGACAGTAACAACTGGAGACACTGATCTTCCAGTAACTATTCCTTTGACAGTAGGAGTGGTAACGCATCCTACTACAACATTGACAGACACAAGACCTCAGCGACAAACAGCATTAAAGGCGCGACTATTTTTACAACAAAAAATAGATGCTGGGGAATTGTAATTTTATCTTCTAACTTTCATTTTTTCTTTTCTTATGGTAAAGACCATAGACAGTTTCATCCTATGGATGTATATTTTCTCTTCTAATTAAATGCTACACCTTCTCCATGAGAAGGTGAGGATAGGCACTGTTAATCAGATTAACAGGCATTTACAGTTAAATAGTTAGCTAGTCTACACTCAGACACAAAAATTGGTGACAATGACACCAAAATTTTTATCTCCCGGGGCCCCCAGTATATGGAAAACTGATGAGTGGGTAGTTGGGAGGTAACGAAAATGGTTCACTGAGTAGGTAGGTAGTTAATCTAACAATTATTAAATTCCTTTTATGTCAATAACTGGGTGGAAGAAACCAATTGGTTGCTCACCAGAGTTATTCTCCACACTAGTATTTATATACTGTGTGGGAGGAGCGTGCTCGGTAATGGAGATACATTACCGCTCAACCAACCGAGGAATAAACCAAGAGAACGTGGTACAAGAAGCCCCGCGAAGAGGAGAACAAAAGGAGAACGAAAACGAAGAACGGGGCGAGAGGACGTACCAGCAAAGTACGCTCTCGACAAAATACAACCGGAGAAGGGAGAGACTCCAATAACTAAAAGTAAGTGACTAATTGAGTTTTTACACCAGACAGTTAATAACATTAAATTAAGCTGGGTCAGACAAGTTAGGCCTACATTGTGGCCTAAGACCCAGCATCAACTCATAGCTTAACAAAGGTGAAGGTAGATTGCCCTAACCTAATCTTGTGAGGAATCCTACTGTGGACCTCAATTTATCTGCCCGCTCTGGACCATTTCCGGAATCTCTAGGCTGACCCCTCTAGGCTAGACTTGATCTACTCTATAGTTAGACTGGAGTTATAAGGGGTGGGTTAATGGACCAATTCATACAGAGCATTTTTCGCAGGGCCCTAAGCGGCCGCTTAGTCTGCTTATGCCAGGAAACGTCCTGTTGGTAGGGCTATTTTTGCTATGATATTTTTCACAATATTTTTATGTGAAAATACTACATAATATCCAAAAGTTTAAGTACATTAACAATGCCTAAAAAGCTCGAGAAAAATGGAAGTACTAAATATTCTTGACAAAGTGCGAGTGTTTATTCACACGATAGAAGGTTCGTTTTACCTTGTTAAGACAAGATTCCATAAACGCAGGTGGGTAGCACAGATCACTTCCAATACCCTTGATTTTTTCCAATTCGGCATCGATGTATTCCGGACTGGCGATCCTAAGAGCGCGGAGAAACATTGAAGAAAATATGGCCTTCTTAATGGGAGTGCCATGTCCAGAGTAAAAGTGTACGAAGGACAAATTGTGTTTTTTTCAGATAGATACTAAACTTTGCACACGCGTGTAAAACAGCATCAATATTCCGTTAGAACGGGACAGTCGTCCAGTGCCCTTTTTGTCCATTTCTCAGAATTATCCCATTGTATTGATTGGAATAATGCTTCAGTTTTGTTTTACTCTAGCAACATTGTTAATAGAAATATTCTTGAGTCTGCTATTATCCAACTTACAAATAACTTTAACATGAGCAAAAGTTTTTTTCAACTCGATCCCGTTTTGAATTTGTTCAGAACAGATTTAGACAAGAAGGGCAGAGTGCTAAAACTTTGGTAATTTTCCCTTATAAATTTGTATACTGCTCTTACAATTTTTATTTTTCAATTTATTTATTTATTTTTTGTGACCTATATATCATTCAAGCATTGTCTATAAAATTGGTTGTAAACAATCCATTTGATCTTGTGTTGAATTCGGGTAAAGTGCTAAAATTGGTAGTTTTCCTTACAAATTTGTATGCTCCTCTCACAATTTTTATTTATAATATATATTTTTTTTTTTGTAACCTATATGTAGTCTTGAACTCTATTTACTTCAGTGTTCCTGAGGATGTCATTAAACGAAAGCGCTTGAGCACCACTCTGTGTTTCCTTTCCTTCGTGGTTTTATTCATTATATATATATATATATACAGGGTGTCCGAGAATTATCTGTACAATGTTTGGCTGTTATTAAAAGTCAACCATGAAGTGTAGAAATTCCAGTGTTGTCCCATTTTACAGAGAAACTCATTAAGTTTTTCTGATAAGTTTTGACAAGTTTTTTCTTTACAATACGCGGGTGACAGACATTGATGATTTAAAAGCAAGAATCACAGCTGCTATTGAGCGAATTGATGTGGATATGCTGCAGCGTACATGGCAACATTTGGATTATCGATTGGATGTTTTGCGAATCACTGATGGTGCACATATCGAATTTGTAACAACGTTACTTTAATAAAAGAAACTTTTGAAAATACAGATTCTAAATAATCTTGTTTAAGAATTTTACGTGTGTTATCAAGAATTTTATTAAAAGATGAAATTGTACAGATAATTTTCGGACACACTGGAATTTCTAAAAAACTTGTCAAAACTTGGTATCAGAATAAACTTAATGAGATTCTCTGTAAAATGGGACAACACTAGAATTTCTACACTTCATGGTTGACTTTTAATAACAGCCAAAAATTGTACAGATAATTCTCGGACACCCTGTATATATGTGTGTGTGTGTGTGTGTGTGGTGTGTGTGTGTGTGTTTTAAGGTTAGCTTGGGTTGCGTCAGTTTTGGCTACCACCCCAAAATGTTGGGGTGGTGGCCCCTCCATCCATCTGCCAATAGATGGGGGGAAATATATTTATATAAGTTGAAAATATTATTTCATACACTAAATTCCTGTACACAGTGCTCGAATTGAGGGGGAACGAAGGGAATAGCATCCCCTTGTTAACTCAAAATCAAATAGCCATCCCCCTTGTTATCTATATAAAATATGCTTTAACAACACCCTAAAAATGGTGAAAAAAATTTCGAGAAAATAAGAGAAAGAATTGCATGAATCGATCATGTCATTCTAATTAAAATAAATTATGTTCTATGTGGGGTTGTTATACTGTAGGAGATTTTAAAAACTTTAAAACTGTAGAATGTACTTACTGAAAAATATAGGGTGTACATAAAGTCAGGATCTATTTTTGTGAAATAATTATTTTTTTCTATTTTCTTTTCAGAAGCCCTTAGAATGAATACAGAAGAGCGTGTGGCAATAGTAATTTGGCGAATCGAGGGAAAGAAATACAATGACATCAGAGAGAAGTTTAGAAGGAGATTTCAAGCCGGGGCCAATAGACAAGACAATACGAAAATTGGTGAACAAATTTAAACGAACGGGATCTGTAAATGATGAAGCAAGATCAGGACGACCGTGTATGTCAGATCTTACCGTGAATGCAGTACGCGGAATTATCACTGAGGAGTCACGTACGTCCGTTCGTTGCTGCATCACACAGACTCGGCCTCCCGACGTCATCTGTGCACAAAATTCTGAAAGTTAATTTGCAGAAGAAAAGCTCTCATTTGCAGGTTTTACATGATTTACATGAGGAAGATTTCCCTCGACGAAGTGGTGTGTGTGCTGATCTCGTAGAACAAATCTTTCCATACGTGTGGAAAAGTAAATCGCCATAACTGTCGAATTGGGCAGATGAAAGACCGAATGATTTCGTCCAAAATTGGGAGAGAGACTCACCTAAAGTTAATGTCTGGATGGGTTTAACAAAATCTAAGGTTTATGGTCCTTTTTTCTTTGCTGAAGCTACAGTTACGGGGCTTATTTATCTGGACATGTTGCAGCAATTCCTTGAACCTCAGCTGATTGGGGATAGGATTGTTAGTACCGTCGTCTATCAACATGATGGTGCTCCTTGTCACTATGCCAAAATTGTTCAGGATTATCTAAATGGACGTTTTCCAAATCGCTGGATCGGACGCGGAAGTAACGACCTTGGCCAGCGAGATCACCAGATTTAACCCTTTAGATTTCTTTGCATGGGGCTTATCAAATCGCACGTCTATCAGACGAAGATTACGAGTCTTGAAAACTTACGTACAGTATCGAACTGTTGCAGATAACATAATCCCACAAATGCTCCAGAATGTGTTTAGAAATGCTGCGGAACGATTTGAGCTGTGCAGGGATACTGATGGGCGTCACGTCGAATCCTACTCTTAATTATTTAATAAATGTTACCACTTTATCATTTTATGATTGAATTCCATATAATTTTCAAGTGCTTCACAAAAATAGATCCTGACTTTATGTACACCCTGTATATATATAAATAAAAAATAGATCAGTATTAATTGCTATTATTAGCTTGCTAGCTTTATAAGCTGATATGGTACATAGTCATCGTCCATCTGGTACCCTACCCTACCCTACCCACCCTCACCACCATTCCCCTTTTTAAAACTTTACAATTCGATCACTGCCTGGCTATACATATAGGCTAATCTAGAGTGTCTCCAAAAAAGGGGAAGTGTTTTGTTTAATTCACAAGTTGCAAAGCATTTCACATAAAAATTTCGGCAACATCCTATTTTGGCGTCCCAAATTATTCAACCAACCAAAAATAAACAGCACTCCAACACTTTCAAATTACTTGTTTATGTTAATTAGGTTAACTGACTGCCGGGTTAGGTCAACTGTACGCCCTTGATGATTGGTTAGGTTAAGTCTTATTATTTTCGTTAGTTTAAACGAAAATATCACGACTTAACCTAACCAATCGTCAAGGGCGTACAGTTGACCTAACTGGTTGGTTGAATAATTTGGGACGCCAAAATAGGATATCGCCTAAATTTCTACAGAACATCATTATTTTTACATAACTTTGGAGTTTTTCTTTAGTTCAGGCTCGAGACTCTAGTTTAAGCTAGGCTATCATAACCAGGCGCGGACTGGCCCCGGCGGCCCGGGCTATGGAAAACTGATGTGTGGGTAGTTGGGAGGTAACGAAAATGGTTCACTGAGTAGGTAGGTAGTTAATCTAACAATTATTAAATTCCTTTTATGTCAATAACTGGGTAGATGAAACCAATTGGTTGCTCACCAGAGTTATTCTCCACACTAGTATTTATATACTGTGTGACAAGAGCGTGCTCGGTAATAGATATACATTACCGATCAACCAACCGAAGAAAAAACCAAGACGACGCTGGTGGAAAAAGCCCCGCGAAAAAGGAACAAGGGAGAACGAAAACGAGGAACGGGGCGAGAAGACGGAACGAGAGAAGGGAGAAGGACAAACAACGGAAAAAGATCCCCACCAGCAAGTACGCTCTCAACAATTAGACAGAAGGGGAAAAGACACTCTCTAATAACTAGCAGTAAGTGACTAATTGTGTTTTAATCCAGTTAGAAGTAAACGCATTAAATTAAGCTGGGTCAGACAACTTAGGCCTACATTGTGGCCTAAGACCTAGCATCAACTCATAGCTTAACAAAGGTGAAGGTAGATTGCCCTAACCTAATTTGGTGAGGAATCCTACTGTGGACCTCAATTTATCTGCCCGCTCTGGACCATTTCCGGAATCTCTAGGCTGACCTCTACAAGGCTAGACTTAATCTACTCTATAGTTAGACTGGAGATATAAGGGGTGGGTTAATTGTGGACCAATTCATACAGAGCATTTTTCACATTGGTGGTCCGTGTGTGGGGAATTTAAACCTTAACCTTACTTAACAAAAAATGCAGAATTAGGCTAAAAGGTCTAGCCTAAACCTAACCTAATCAAGCCTAATTAGGTCTACAACCTAGGGCCTAACTAGGAAACATTTACATTTAAGGAGTCTCATTCTCTTATAAGCTTAGACCTGAGTGACACATAAGTACTTGGGGGGGGGGGGATTAAACCAAATTTAAAACTTGACTGTTTTGTCTGTGATCTCTCTTCTCTGGTAATTTCTTCTTGTCCCCTATATTTCATTACGATCCCCAGTTAAACAACATTAGTGAACAAGCATTTAAAATGCATACAACTCCAAGCATCCAATTCTTCTTTTAAGGAAGAATCACTCAACAGATTTTTTCAACAGGCACATGCATTCCTTGCAATCTGTATATATATATATGTATATATACACTGTACTCTTTACATGTGCCACAAATACACTCAACCTATTTGAACATAAGCAAGGATTGCATGGGTTACTCAAAAGGGTCTTATGGCCTACTGTGGCCATAGCCCAAACACTGAACCTTGGTCTTATGGCCTACTGTGGCCATAGCCCAAACACTGAACCTTGGTCTTATGGCCTACTGTGGCCATAGCCCAAACACTGAACCTTGGTCTTGTGGCCTACTGTGGCCATAGCCCAAACACTGAACCTTGGTCTTGTGGCCTACTGTGGCCATAGCCCAAACACTGAACCTTGGTCTTGTGGCCTACTGTGGCCATAGCCCAAACACTGAACCTTGGTCTTGTGGCCTACTGTGGCCATAGCCCAAACACTGAACCTTGGTCTTGTGGCCTACTGTGGCCATAGCCCAAACACTGAACCTTGGTCTTGTGGCCTACTTTGGCCATAGCCCAAACACTGAACCTTGGTCTTATGGCCTACTTTGGCCATAGCCCACACTGAACCTTGGTCTTATGGCCTACTTTGGCCATGAGCCAAACAACACAAAACCAGTACAGGATTCAAAGTTCCAAGCCCTCCAGATCTACCTGTGGAGGAGTAACATTTACTCTACTAAAACTACAGGTATTGACTAGTCTGAAGTGGTAGGAGGTTTGAATACAGTACAAACTCATTTGACACTAAACTTCCTCAAGGAACATTTTTATGTAGACAATCTAATGGACTCAACATCAACAAAATCTGAATTATTTGAGGTCTATGAACACTCTCAAAACATTATGCAACACGGTAACTTTGAACTTAAGAGAGTGAATTTCAAATGATGAGGATTTAAACAAAAAGATTTTAAAGGATAATAATGGTCTTACTGAACCATCAGACAGAGTTAAAACTTTAGGTATGAACTGGTATTTGGATGCAACTTCTAACAATCATGATTCAATCTGCACTAAAGGTTTTAAACTTGATGAGGAAGCTAACACTAAAAGACAAATATTAATTATTTATCAGAGGCTTCAAAGATTTTTGATCCCATGGGTCTATTCCTGCCTTCAACAATAAAATCAAAGATTCTCCTCCAAGAAGTTTGGAGGACAAATGTTGGGTGGGATGAACCAATCACTGAAGATCAAAAATCTTGGAAGAAGTTAGCTGCTGATTTAACAAAAGTGCAGAACATTAAAATACAAAGGTGCTGTGGGTTTAGGGATAAACCCCAGAGACTTCATGTGTTTGCTGATGCAAGCACACAGGCTTATGGGTGCTGTGGGTACCTTGTAAGTCCTACAGAAAGTCATCTAATTTATGCAAAAGGGAAAGTTGCACCTCTCAAACCTACTCGAACCATACCTCAACTGGAACTATTGGCTGCTGCATTAGCCATTAAAACCATTTCATTGCTTAAGGATGCTTACCATGATCTGAACATAACTGATATCCACATCTGGCTTGACAGTCAGATTTGTCTTGCTTGGATATGGAATGATAGCATTAATAGTAAGAATATCTTTGTAAGAAATAGGCTAAAAGAAATAGCTGAAGCTAATGAAAGCCTACAAGTAAACTTTCACTATGTTCCAACTAAACAAAATCCAGCAGACTTTCTGACCAGAGGTTTATCCTACAAGTTGTTGAAGTCAAACAAAACTTGGTTCATGGGACCTAAGTGGCTCTGTAATACAGACCAATGGCCTGTGGAACAAGTTAACTTGACATTAAATTTAATCTTTTCAAATGAAAAGGTTGAACCAATCACTAATTATGAACATTATTCTGATTTCAGCAAACTTGTCAGGGTCACAGCCTACTGTTTGAGGTTTGCTCACAACTGTTTAACTACAATAAACAAACAGCTAAATAAAACAATCATAATTATACAGAAGTTGCAACCAAGTACTGGATAGGGCATGCACAACAAAAGGAGTACAATAAAGAGTTAGAATTCTTGACTAATGGGAACAAACAAAAGACCTGTACCATCAGTAGTTGTGGATCTAAATTTGTTCAGAGATGAGGAAGGCCTTCTAAGGTGTAAAGGGAGATTAGACAAATCAAAACTGTCATACAAAAGCAAACATCCAATCCTTTTACCTAGATTTAGCTATTTGACAACATTAATCATCAGAAAACACACAATGATGTACATCATATGGGGGTACCACAGACACTAACTACATTAAGAAAAACTTATTGGATACCCAAGGGAAGGATCACTGTTAAAACAGTCCTGAGTGAGTGTGTCACATGTAGGCGTATTCATGCTAGGCCCTATAGGAAACCAAATCCTCCTGCTTTGCCAGAGGAGAGAGAGTAACAGACTCTTTGAGACTGTAGGCATTGACTATACAGGAGCATTGACTGTAGGGGTGGTTGACACTGAACAAAAAATGTACATTGTACTGTTTACATGTGCTGCCTCACGAGCTGTTTATCTGGATGTTGTGGAGGACCTTACAGCAGAATCTTTTGTTGCTGTCTTTAAGAGATTCTGTGCACGACATTCAGTACCCAAGACAGTTTGGACTGACAATGCTACATATTTCAAGGCTGGTGAACAAGTCATCCACGACTTGTTAAGCGATGAACTCACACAATTATATATACAAAATTCAAACATAAAGTGGAAGTATATTCCGGTTGCCTCTCCTTGGTATGGTTCTAGGGAGAGGAATATACAAACAGTAAAGAATTGCTTGAAGAAAGCAATTGGTAAAAAACAGATACACTTGTTTGAGTTGCTCACTCTCCTGGCTGAGATTGAGAACATCATTAACAATAGACCACTCACTTATGTGAGTGACAACATTAATGGCCCGGAACCATTAACTCCAAATCAAATCATTTGATTCGGGGAGAACAAGTTAGTCTCCTGCCGGACTACAATATAGACTCTTCAGAAGACCCGAACTGGACTCAACGACATGATGAGCTCCAGACTAAGTTACAACATTTAACCAGAGTTAAAGCTCATTTCATTAAACAGTGGAAAACTAAGTACTTGATGGGTCTAAGGGAGAGACATAAACAAATGACTAAGAAGGATTGGTCTGACACAATTAAGGTAGGGGACCTTGTTCTCATACATGACAGTACTCCAAGACAATACTGGCCTCTGGCTAGAGTTTTAGAACTCAGACCAGGGGCAGACGGGGTAACAAGAGTGGTCAAATTAAGGACTTCAACGGGTGACACAACAAGAGACATTTCTCTTTTGTACCCCTTAGAGTCTGGACCCAAAACAATGGACTTTGTAGAACCTTCTCCATCGACAGTAACAACTGGAGACACTGAACTTCCAGTAACTATTCCTTTGACAGTAGGAGTGGTAACGCATCCTACTACAACATTGACAGACACAAGACCTCAGCGACAAACAGCATTAAAGGCGCGACTAGTTTTACAACAAAAAATAGATGCTGGGGAATTGTAATTTTATCTTCTAACTTTCACTTTTTCTTTTCTTATGGTAAAGACCATAGACAGTTTCATCCTATGGATGTATATTTTCTCTTCTAATTAAATGCTACATCTTCTCCATGAGAAGGTGAGGATAGGCACTGTTAATCAGATTAACAGGCATTTACAGTCAAATAGTTAGCTAGTCTACACTCAGACATAAAAATTGGTGACAATGACACCAAAATTTTTATCTCCCGGGGCCCCCAGTATATGGAAAACTGATGTGTGGGTAGTTGGGAGGTAACGAAAATGGTTCACTGAGTAGGTAGGTAGTTAATCTAACAATTATTAAATTCCTTTTATGTCAATAACTGGGTGGATGAAACCAATTGGTTGCTCACCAGAGTTATTCTCCACACTAGTATTTATATACTGTGTGACAAGAGCGTGCTCGGTAATAGATATACATTACCGATCAACCAACCGAAGAAAAAACCAAGACGACGCTGGTGGAAAAAGCCCCGCGAAAAGGAACAAGGGAGAACGAAAACGAGGAACAGGGCGAGAAGACGGAACGAGAGAAGGGAGAAGGACAAACAACGGAAAAAGATCCCCACCAGCAAGTACGCTCTCAACAATTAACAGAAGGGGAAAAGGGACTCTAATAACTAGCAGTAAGTGACTAATTGTGTTTTAACCCAGTTAGAAGTAAACGCATTAAATTAAGCTGGGTCAGACAACTTAGGCCTACATTGTGGCCTAAGACCTAGCATCAACTCATAGCTTAACAAAGGTGAAGGTAGATTGCCCTAACCTAATTTAGTGAGGAATTCTATTGTGGACCTCAATTTATCTGCCCGCTCTGGACCATTTCCGGAATCTCTAGGCTGACCCCTACAAGGCTAGACTTAATCTACTCTATAGTTAGACTGGAGATATAAGGGGTGGGTTAATTGTGGACCAATTCATACAGAGCATTTTTCACACGGGCCCTTTCCGTTGGGGGCCCTAAATTTGTTCGACGTATTACTATATTAGACCTCAGGGGCGTTCACAGGGGTAAAAAAAAGTGCCAACACGGCAACGTACGTTGCCAACAAAACGGCATTAAAAATTTTCCACTTTTTTTTAATACTAGTAAAATAATTGATATTTAAATTGTTTAGGATTATTAACTTTAGTTTATTCGTTGATAAATTATGTCCGTTTAAATAAATTTTTATTTAAATAAATTTATTATATTTATTTTATTTGTGAAAATTAATTAAATAAATATGTTAAAAATCGCTATGTTGCCAAACGCATTTCTGAGATTTCTAGTATAACCAATCAGCACTCTAGGACACTATTTTTGGCGCAAAAACTAAAATTAAGTAAATAAAGTAAATATTTTTTAAGCGGTGTTGCATTTGTGCTGGCGCGCCGATTTTTTGCTCTTGGTCTTTGTGAAAAATACTCCGTATGAATTGGTCCCAAATTAACCTACCCCTAATATCTCCAGTCTAACTATAGAGTACATTAAGCCTAGCCTTGTAGGAGTCAGCCTTGAGATTCCGGAAATGGTCCAGAGCGGGCAGATTAAATTGAGGTCCACAGTAGGATTCCTCACCAAATTAGGTTAGGGTAATTTACCTTCACCTTTGTTAAGCTATGAGTTGATGCTAGGTCTTAGACCACAATGTCTGACCCAGCTTAATTTATGTCTTAATTAACTGGGCTAAAAACACAACTGATCACTTACCCAGTGTTATTAGACAGTCCCTCTTCTCTTTTCTCAATTGTTGAGAGCGTACTTGCTGGTGGGGATCTTTTTCCGTTGTTTAGCCTCTTCTTCCTCCCTGTTCCGTCTTGTTCTCTCGTTGGCTCTTTTTGTTCTCCTCTCCTTTTTCGTGGGGCTTTTTCCACCAGCGTCCTCTTGGTTTTTTTCAGTTGGTTGATCGGTAATGTATGTGTATTACCGAGCACGCTCTATCACACAGTATATAAATACTAATGTGGAGAATAATTCTGGTGAGCAACCAATTGGTTTCATCCACCCAGTTATTGACATAAAAGGAATTTAATAATTGTTAGATTAACTATCTACCTACTCAGTGGACCATTTTCGTTACCTCCCAACTACCCACACGTATCAGTTTTCCATACTTTATAACGTGAGTAATTTACTGAATTTTTATTTAAGTAATTGTTAATTTTTTATATTTTTAAGCTTTAAACACATAAATATCTTAGGAGCTGAATAAAGACCAGCAGGGCCCAGCCAGTTCAGCCTAAATCCCAAGAACCTGCATACCCAAACCTACAATCCACACCCCCAATAATTTCCTCATACCTTTTTTCTAAACGCCTTTGAAAACGTTATTCATTGATAGTGTGCACTATATAAATATATATATATTATTATTATCAGAGGCGTAACTATATATATATATATATATATATATATATATATATGTTAAACACAAACCGTGCATGGAACAAGGAACTCTTCTGGGAAAATTAAATCCACTATAGTCCGAATAAGTAATGGTAAATGACAAATACCATAGTTTTTTCTTTTTCATGATTTTAGCCCGACGTGGGCAACGGGTCTCTCGCAAAGAGATCCCATAAATATAGCTTCCCTCACCAGCTATCTGCAAAGCAGACAGGATCCAGCTTTGGGACATGGATCTAGGGTTTAAAGCAAGCCTAGATCCCTACATTCAGAACCTCTATATAAGTAAAAGACTCGTTGCATTCACGTCGTGTTGAATAAATCAAAGAAAAAGGGGTAACTATTGTATTTTTAGCCAAAAAAACCAAAACTTAAACCTCAACCGGGACATTGAGCGTCCACTTTTCAAGGCACGAAACACGTCCGTTTAGTATACACAAACTCAGAATGGTTCCCTGAGAACATTATATGTTAAACACAAACCGTGCATGGAACAAGGAACTCTTCTGGGAAAATTAAATCCACTATAGTCCGAATAAGTAATGGTAAATGACAAATACCATAGTTTTTTCTTTTTCATGATTTTAGCCCGACGTGGGCAACGGGTCTCGGACGTGTTTCGTGCCTTGAAAAGTGGACGCTCAATGTCCCGGTTGAGGTTTAAGTTTTGGTTTTTTTGGCTAAAAATACAATAGTTACCCCCTTTTTCTTTGATTTATTCAACACGACGTGAATGCAACGAGTCTTTTACTTATATAGAGGTTCTGAATGTAGGGATCTAGGCTTGCTTTAAACCCTAGATCCATGTCCCAAAGCTGGATCCTGTCTGCTTTGCAGATAGCTGGTGAGGGAAGCTATATTTATGGGATCTCTTTGCGAGAGACCCGTTGCCCACGTCGGGCTAAAATCATGAAAAAGAAAAAACTATGGTATTTGTCATTTACCATTACTTATTCGGACCATAGTGGATTTAATTTTCCCAGAAGAGTTCCTTGTTCCATGCACGGTTTGTGTTTAACATATAATGTTCTCAGGGAACCATTCTGAGTTTGTGTATACTAAACGGACGTGTTTCGTGCCTTGAAAAGTGGACGCTCAATGTCCCGGTTGAGGTTTAAGTTTTGTTTTTTTTGGCTAAAAATACAATAGTTACCCCCTTTTTCTTTGATTTATTCAACACGACGTGAATGCAACGAGTCTTTTACTTATATAGAGGTTCTGAATGTAGGGATCTAGGCTTGCTTTAAACCCTAGATCCATGTCCCAAAGCTGGATCCTGTCTGCTTTGCAGATAGCTGGTGAGGGAAGCTATATTTATGGGATCTCTTTGCGAGAGACCCGTTGCCCACGTCGGGCTAAAATCATGAAAAAGAAAAAACTATGGTATTTGTCATTTACCATTACTTATTCGGACTATAGTGGATTTAATTTTCCCAGAAGAGTTCCTTGTTCCATGCACGGTTTGTGTTTAACATATAATGTTCTCAGGGAACCATTCTGAGTTTGTGTATACTAAACGGACGTGTTTCGTGCCTTGAAAAGTGGACGCTCAATGTCCCGGTTGAGGTTTAAGTTTTGTTTTTTTGGCTAAAAATACAATAGTTACCCCTTTTTCTTTGATTTATTCAACACGACGTGAATGCAACGAGTCTTTTACTTATATAGAGGTTCTGAATGTAGGGATCTAGGCTTGCTTTAAACCCTAGATCCATGTCCCAAAGCTGGATCCTGTCTGCTTTGCAGATAGCTGGTGAGGGAAGCTATATTTATGGGATCTCTTTGCGAGAGACCCGTTGCCCACGTCGGGCTAAAATCATGAAAAAGAAAAAACTATGGTATTTGTCATTTACCATTACTTATTCGGACTATAGTGGATTTAATTTTCCCAGAAGAGTTCCTTGTTCCATGCACGGTTTGTGTTTAACATATAATGTTCTCAGGGAACCATTCTGAGTTTTATATATATATATATATATATATATATATATAATGCAAACCCACAAGGAAAAAGAAAAATGATTCCAAGACCTTTCGTGTATTCAGAAGTACACCTCGTTATTCCCTGACTGCGTATTAATTAGATTTGATTTTGGTTGAATTCAAAATTATATTAAAAACTCGCGGGGATTTACAGGTCATGACAAAATTACTAGATTTTTAAAACATCCATAGACACTTTTTTGGGGGCAGAATTTACTGAAGCCTTTTGGGGGCCCTCTCAGTGACACCTGGCCAGTGGAAATTTTTGAGCCAGTCCGCGCCTGATCATAACACCTTAGGTATAGATTACGGTGATTACCTGCGGTGTAAAATTCATTGAGTGAATCTGATATTTAGCCTAAATTTCTACGAAAGATCATTATTTTTACAAGACCTTGGTGTCTTTCTTTAGTTTAGGCTAGGCTAACTACAGGGTAGACTATCAATGAATTTATCAAATTACCATACAAAATGGCGTATTCTGCAGTTTTCTTTTGATCAACACGACTCTTGGAAATGCCTTTCGTACCTCCAGTATCTTCGAATTTTTTCATTAGTCTCTTTATTGCAGATATATTAGGAGTTTCCCTTACTTCATGGAAACTATGCTTTAAAATCAGTTCCACTTGCACAACACATTATTTGCAGTGGCAGATTAATTATCATTGAGGCTATCGAGGCTGAAGCTCAGGCTCCCATGCTTGAAGGCCTCCATCAACTGATCGATGACATAATTGGAGACATCGCAAACTTCTTTGATTAAATATGACAGAGTACACAAACTAAATTCCCTGTTATATTTTATGTTTTATAGGCCCGAAAGTAACGTTTGTTTAATACTGTTTGGTTTTGGCAAACGGCAAAATACACTGTGTTAAGGTTCTTTAAAGTTTGTTTCTCAATTAGCCTGAGCACCGTACATATAATTCGTTAAATGTACTATGTACTGTACATGTACATGTATTGTTAAGGAAAAGCTACAGGAAAGGGCCTCTGATTATTTGGAAATAACGCTTCACAATAAACACATGACCGTTGAGTTGTATAGAACACTATAATCTCAATCGACGATAGCCTAGCCTTCATGAAAAATAATTTCCAAAGTTCCGTGACAATAACGATG
Organism: Bathynomus jamesi; assembly: GCA_023014485.1. Lineage (NCBI taxonomy): Eukaryota > Metazoa > Arthropoda > Malacostraca > Isopoda > Cirolanidae > Bathynomus > Bathynomus jamesi. The sequence continues at coordinate 789,236 of JAJOZX010001811.1, forward strand.
TGTCGTTGAAATTTATGTTTTCAAATACAGTACTTTAAACAAAATAGTGCATCCTATTGTGGAAACCCTATAGGAAGCATTTTGAAATGGTATGGTATTGTCGAGTCCGTACAATTTTAATGAACAATTCCCAAGTTTATAAGCACACCGGACAAAAAATTAGTCACCCCTAATAGCACCGATAGTAGGAAGTTCAAGGTCACACAGAGGGCGCTGATGTAGCATTGGTAAGTGACAAGTAGCGGTGACGTAGCACACAGGATCAGATCTGTTTCGTGAGGTGGTGAAGAACAAAGTGTGTGTTGGATATAGTCTGCAAAATGGGTCGTGAGGCAGACGTTACTCAGTGGCAAAAAGGAGCCATCGTGTTTGGCAGAGCCCACGGACACAAAATGTCTGAAGTAGCCCAATTTGTTGGTGTGTCAACGCGTACTGTCCAGCGAGTTTACAAAGAGTGGTGTAGTTCGCAATCAACTGAAAATCGACGGCGTAACTGTGGCCGGAAAACAATTCTCGACAATAGGGCCCGCCGCCATGTTTCTCGTCTAGTAACTGCAAATCGTTTTCAAACCAGAGAACAATTGCTCCAAGAAACCAATGAGGTTCTCCAGCGACCAATTTCCGAACGGACATTGCGACGAGAACTGCATGCGATGGACATCTGGAGCAGGGTACCACGGAAGAGGCCGCTGTTAACAGCAAGTCACAAATTGGCACGTTTAAATGGGCTCAGAGGCACAAAAACTGGACTGCGGCAGATTGGAAACGTGTAATTTGGTCCGATAAGTCCCGTTTTTGTTTGTTCTCCAATGATGGGAGGCGACGAGTACATCGCAGGTCCAATGAAGCCTTTAATCCTGAATGCGTCGAAGGTGTTGTTCAGGCTGGAAACAGAAAGTGAAGCGCAGGAATAGACACCCACGGACTCTGGCGGAACTTCGGGACCGGCTGATGAACGAGTGGCAGCAAAATCGATGTTCAGTACATGCACAACCTCGTAGTGTCTCTGCCTCGCCGGATTCGTGCGGTTATCAAGGCCAGAGGCGCCGTCACACGTTATTAGGTACATTCTGAGAGGGGTGACTAATTTTTTGTCCGGTGTGCTTATATATATATATATAATTTTTTTTAATTTATTTTTTCTCCGAACAGTATAGGTCCAATTTTATTACCATTCAGATCAAGTAGTGGTGGGGTACCTGGTACACCACCTATACTATCTACTGTCTAGGGATATATATGCAGAGAGAGAGAGAGAGAGAGAGAGAGAGAGAGAGAGAGAGAGAGAGAGAGAGACCGTGTACTACGCTAATGCATCATCCAAAGACATATTTAAGAGAACAGCTACAAGGCGTTCATAAAGATGCTCTCACAATTAGGTTATTGTAAATTACTTTTTATTATTACTGAAAACTTGATCACATGTTTATGTTTTTAAATCTATTATTTAGAGCAAGTTCGAATAGATTTTAAGAGAAACAGTTATAAAAATTATTCCAAATTGAAAAGCGAAATATAAATGAATAAAATGTGAAAAGGAAGTTATAATTCTGAGAAGGATAATTTATTTTATTTTTGTGGATAAAACAACACAAACCTTCTATTTTCTATGTCAAAAAAACACTTATCACCATTGCTCAGCTCTAACTTATCGACTACTGTTGTCTTCAATTTCGGATAATTTTAAATATATTTATCAAATATGTTGCAATGGGGTGAAAATTATTTGAATTATAACTTTTTACATTCTATAATCAAAGTTTTCTAGTGTAAGGCGGGTGGGGGGATGACCATGCATGCTAAAGATCCCCCCTTTATTTCCTTTAACCCTTACATAGAATGGGACTCTGAATTTTGAGCTCTGAAAAATAAACTTATTCCTTAAAAAATAAAAAATGGTAACTCTGGTTTTGTAATCATGTATCCTCAGAGAACTTCATATATCGGGACTGTATCATGCAGTGACCTCAGTTGGAGGAATGACGTTACATGAATCAACGAACCAACTAGACTGCCAGCGCCCGTAGCCACAGTGGGTAACACCGTTTTCCTATTAGCGAATCAAGACACTGACTTCCGGTTCGACTCCCGATGGTGCAGGTAAATAACAATCCAGAAATTAACGCGATGAGCCACATCAGTCTGGCCTTAGCGCTGTGCCAGTTTCTGTCCCTCTTTAATGATCATTAAAAAAATCAACCATGCGATTTTGAGAAGCGAAGAGTTGTATTTCGGGAGGAAAACCTCATTTTATCGACAACTTTTTTTTTTACGGTTAGACTCAGTTAGGCTGGTTTAAGTTCGGTTAGGTTAGGTTAGGTTAGGTTAGGTTAGGTAAGGTTAAATTGGATTTTATTAGTGTCGACGAAATGTTTATAAGTCGCCATCCCGTTTCGAATTTGTCTTTGCAGTTTGGGGGTTATTGGCAAGTCTTATATTGGCAGTTGTATAAAAGAAGTAAATGTATAAACGGAGTATGCATATTATCGGAAATAAACTCGACGGTAATTAATAAAAATTCCAAATATACACAAATCACTAAAGAGTACAAATTTTATTTTAATTATATTGCTTTTCGCGGAAAATAATTCATAAAATTTGAAACAAAACAAAAAACATTATTAATTTTTCTATTTTTTATTTTATTTTTTCTACAAATTTATTTCCGCACTGGACACTAGAAAAAAAAAAAGCATAAAAAATAATCCATTATCTCAGGGATAAGATCGACTTAAGACCGGAGCCATGCATCATGTACCAGCTGTGTACATATAGTTAATGAATGACAGATAACTCGAGGAAAAGGTAAGTAACTAAATATAATTCCAGTCTCAGGCGTTAAGTGTTAAGTCTTATCAACAAATGATAGTACGTCTTCACTTTAGTCTTAATGATTTTAACAATAGGTTGAGATTCATCCCTTAAATTAATATAAATAACAACGGACATTGGTTTAGATTTTTAAGCTGCGATATATTTATTGATATTTGACTGTATGAAATTTACAATAAACACAAGACGGATATATATATATATATATATATATATTGTATATATATATATATATGCACCTCGGTGGTGTAGTGGTTAGCGTCGCTGACTACGAATCCATCGGCCCCGGGTTCGAGACCCGACGGCAGCCGGCGCGCAGCAAAACCCAGCTGTTCATCCTTCCACACAATAAAGAAAGTGGTTGGTAGATAAATGGGTACCCTAGGTGGCCTAGTGGTTAAGACGCTGGGCTGCTGATGGGGCGTGGTTCGGATTCCACGTTAAACTGTAGGTCTAAGGTGATGTGAAAAGCTTGACCTTCGTCAGAATGAACAATTCGGGCGGAAGCTAACCAAAGGTTATATGGAACCAAAGGTTATATATATATATATATATATATGGTTGTTTCAGTGATTATAAATAAATTACTTATTGGATGCTATACTTAGAGCATTTTCACTCGAGGAAAACAATCCTTCAATGAACATTGATAATGAGATCGTAATGAGAAACATAATAAATCTTTCGGAATAAAAGCTCAAAAAACTCGTTCACAAATCATTGCTAATTAGTGTCTTTATATTTAAGACACTCATTGTCATGTTCAATTTAAAGATTAATTATGTTGAAAATTTCATCTTCGTATGCACTGGCGAAATTATTTTTACACACACACACACACACATACATATATATATATATATATATATATATATATATATATATATATATATATATATATATATTCTGATCATTGTCATCGACTGGGAAACGAATCATGATCGGTGAAATTTTAAAATGTAAGAACTCTAATCAACCATGAAGCAGATGGATAGGGAACTCGTCATGGTTTTTATTTATTTTTTCAATAATTCTAAAAGTTTCGATATATATATATTATATATATATATATATATATATATATATATATATATATATATATATATATATATATATATATATATACAGGGCGTCCCCAAAAAATGTATACACACTTTAAATACTTATAAAGGCAGTGTTTATTAAAATACATTTCATTTTCAAAATGTAATAGAATCTACAGACATTATTTAATTGTTTTGTCAACGCCTGTTTTCAAACTGACGTCCGTTCTGGTCCAGGCACTGCTGATAACGCGAAGCAATGGAATCGCAAACATCACGAAACATTTCGTTTGGTATTTGTGTGCATTCTCGTTCAATGGCTGCTCTCAATTCAGCGACTGTTGCAGGTTTTATAGCGTAGACTTTGTCTTTTAAGTATCCCCATAAAAAAAAGTCTAGTGGTGTGAGGTCTGGTGAACGCGGAGGGTATTCTACGAAACCCCTTCGTCCAATCCACATCCACATCGTGCCAAGCACCACTCGCAATACTCCACTCTTCGGTCCGGATCATCTTCATTAATAGCATGGACTAATCTTGGAATGTAACTTTTCCATTGACAGCGCTTCAAAATGCGTTGGACAGACGATTCTGAAATTCCTACCTCACGACTCGCTTGCCGCACAGATTTTCTTGGACTTTGGTGATACGTTTCCAGTACTCTTTCTTGCTTTGTGGGTGGGGCTTGTCGATGTCCGTGGTCTTCTGGAACGCTTCTTGTGGACATTCTGAACAGTTCCATCGGCTTCAAACTTATCTCTAATTCGAGTGATGGTAAGTCGCGTTGGTGGATCTGTTTGAAACTCCCTCCTAAACTGTCTTTGCACTTCAATTGCGTTTTCACACTTCCAGTAGCATTTTAGAATGAATTTCCTTTGTTCAAAGCTTAGTCTGACTGCCATTATTAATTCTAATGGGTTTAACTTGGAAAGAAAGAAACATCAATTGAGCTATCAGCTGTTAAAGTGTGTATACATTTTTTTGGGACGCCCTGTATATATATATATAGGGTGGCGCAAAAGTCGCGCATCATAGGAATTTTCCGTGTTGATTATATTATTTTTTTTTCTTTTAGGTAGGGGATGGCTACGAAATTAACAATAGACGAGATGGTGAGCTTGGTTTTAATGCATGGAATACCAGGTACTACAAATCGATGAATCGGTGCAGAATTTAAACTCTGTACCGATTCATCGATTTGTTGTTCCTGGTATTCCATACATTAAAACCAAGCTCACCATCTCCTCTATTGTTAATTTCGCAGCCATCTCCTACCTGAAAGAAAAAAATAATATATTACAGTCAACATTGAAAATTCCTGTGATGCGCGACTTTTGTGCCACCATATATATATATATATATATATATATATATATATATATATATATATATATATATATATATATATATATACAGGGTGGGCCGTAAGTTTCCATACATAGGAAAAATAAACATTTTTTTATGGACAACCATTTTTATTTATATAATATGCTCTACATGGTTGCCATTGTTTTGAAAACACATTTCAATACGTGTTCCCCACTGTTGATGAATACGCATTAGCACAGTTGACGTTATGCTTGTAATGGCGTTGGTGATACGTTCCTTTAGATGATTTATGTCTCGTATCTTTTCCTGATACACCATGGCCTTCAAGTGCCCCCAAAGATAGAAATCAAGGGGGGTGAGATCTGGGGATCTGGGAGGCCACTCCACAGGACCACGCCGACCAATCCAAGCATCCGGAAACTGCTGATCCAAATACCGACGCACGTGAAGACCATAATGAGGTGGAGCTCCATCTTGCTGGAAGTAAACTGGGAAGTTACCTTCCTCGTTTAGCAGGGATGGGAAAATCTCTTCTTGCAACATGTTAAGATACCTTTCGGCATTAAGATTTCCACTGACAAAAATTGGTCCAATAATTCTGTCACCCCATATCCCGGCCCACACCATCACTTTACCGGCACCTTGCATCTTCGTCGGACTCAGCCAGTTAGGGTTAGCATTACTCCAATAACGTATGTTTTGCCGATTAACCTCTCCATTGACGTAAAAATTTGCTTCATCAGTAAACAAGATCTTAGTTGAAAAGTTTGCATCCTCGTTCACTTTGGTTAATGCCCATTCACAGAATTCCATCCGTCTATCCGGGTCGTCTTCACTCAAATGCTGTGCCATATGCAATTTGTATGGATGCCATTTGTTTGCTTTCAAAATGCGCCTGATACTCGATCTGCTGACACCACTTTCTGCAGACAACCGTCGTGTACTTTTTCTGGGACTCCGTGTAAGCGCTGTAAGTATCGTAGCTGTTGTGTCTTCATCGGTGGCTGTACGTCTTGGACCACTTCGCGGTTGATCTGCAACATTTCCAGTTTTCTGAAACTTGTTAATAAGTTTTGCCACAGTGTCGTGTGTGATGTTCGTTCCATGTTGTCTGTTAAAGTTCATTGCAACCATGCGACTGCTTCCCGACCCAGCCATCAGTATGATTTCAATTCGTTGCTCTTTCGTCAAACGCATATTCTTAGGGTATCTGAAACATAAAAACAAACGTTTAATTTTTCCTATGTATGGAAACTTACGGCCCACCCTGTATATATATATATATATATATATATATATATATATATATATATATATATATATATATATATATATATATATATATTAATTCCACTTAAGTGCTATTAATTTTATTGCTGGAGTCTTCGTTGAGGTTAAGTAATGTATTTTGTCTTTATTCTGTTCTACAATAATGATGTTAAGAATTAAATTAGGTTAAATAAGGTTAGGTTAGGTTAAGTGAGATTAGGTTTGGTTATAGTATTTTACGCAGAACACATGCTCACTATTTATGAAACAATAGCCTGACCTCATTCATTACCTTTTAAACGATTCAGGAGTGCTCTTCATATACACATATGCAAAGAGACGATGGAGAGATCCACATGAGCATCTCTAATCCAATCCCTCATACCCATCAGCACTGGAGAAGCATCGTTGACTACCGAAATCATTATCATATATACGTTCGAATCCTCAGGGCAAGTGCATGGACTCTCTCTGGTGCAGAAATAAAAAAAATTAATCGCATTATGTCGAGATGAACTGCAGTTAATCTCGATGTTCGATCCATTATTATTAGTTTCTATTTTTCTTCTTTTTATTTACATTTTTTTTTTTTTTTTTTTGCGCGATTAAAAGCCATCCATTACGAACATATAATTTTGGTCCAATAAATACTTAAAAATTCCTACTCGCCCCTTTTTTATAACTATTATAAAGATATATTTTTCATTTGTATATATATTATATATATATATATATATATATATATATATATATATATATATCCACGAGCTACGCTCACCTTTACAACTGAGAGTTCATCACTCGTGTAAAGGTGGGATTTTGCTTTCAACGGCTCACTGTAATCGTTTAGAAAAAAGATTTATTAAATTTAATGTATTGTATGAAGCTACTTCGTGGAACCAAAAAGGTTTTTATGAAGGAAAGATCTTACTTCTTCATCTCTTTTATTGGTTTTAAAATACTCTTTATTTCAATTTATATTCTGAAGATCTTAAACTATAAACTATAAGCTCGTAAGAGCGATTTGAAAAAAAACTTGCTAAGTCCTAAGCCGATTTATATATATATATATATATATATATATATATATATATATATATATATTATATATATATATATATAATATAATATATATATATCGTGGCCGTGTTGTAACACCACTTCCCGCCTATCGGCGAAGTTAAGCGACATTTGGTTAGAATGGGGATCGTTCCCTGCGTCCAGATTATGTAACGACTTGTGGTTCGGGTCCTAAGTAAAGCTGTAGGTCCCTTCCGGGATCTTTTCCGTTTCACTGCCGCCATTGAAACATAAGAGGTGAGTGCCCCCAGCCTTCTTTACTTAGCCTTATAAGGCTAAGTAACGAAAATATCACGACCTAACCTAACCAATCGTTAGGTCAACTGTACGACCTTGACGATTGGTTAGGTTAGGTCGTGATATTTTTGTTAGTTAGCCTTATAAAACTAACTAAAGAAGGCTGGAGGCCCTGATCTTCAGGTGATCCCCTTATTTTTCTGAGTACACGATTAAAACTTAAAAATTAAACATGGATCTTGAAAGTAATTAAAATTGTTTATAAGAAACAAAATTTGAAGGGGAAATTAAGAAAAGCTTTTTTATAAAGTAACTTATTTTGTATCATCAAGACATTTCAGTTAAAATACAAAATACAAAAAGTTTAATTATGTTTCAATGGCGGCAGTCAAACGGAAAAGATCCCCCTTCCGTTATATAACCTTAGATGTTGCGAAGCAGTTTAATTAAGCAGCCTCACCATTTTATTATATATATATATATAATGCGCCTCGGTGGTGTAGTGGTTAGCGTCGCTGACTACGAATCCATCGGCCCCTGGTTCGAGACCCGACGGCAGCCGGCGCGCAGCAAAACCCAGCTGTTCATCTTTCCACACAATAAAGAAATTGGTTGGAAGATAAATGGGTACCCTAGGTGGCCTAGTGGTTAAGACGCTGGGCTGCTGATGGGACGTGGTTCGGATTCCACGTTAAACTGTAGGTTGAGGCCCCAAAATATAGCTTCCCTCACCAGCTATCTGTTAAGCAGATAGGACCCAGCTTTGGGGCAGGGTCTAGTGTTTAAAGCTTCCTAGATCGCTTCATTCAGAACCCCAATATACGCAAGAAACTCGTTGCATTTACGTCGGCGCATATATATATATATATATATTAGGACAGTCTTTTAGATTTTTTGAGTGAAAAGATTTCATCGTCCGACAAAGGAGTGCTCCACCTATTCGTTGTACTAGCAGTTCGCAGTATCATTGCCGAGTTATATTGTATATGTGCAAATTATAATGCAAATTACTGTATATTGCCATAAATTGCATAAAAATACGCCTTCAAGAAATATTTCCATATTTGCTGAAAACATATCATCGCTTATATCTTGAAAGGCCCTAGCTCGAAAATTTGAAAGGGAAAAAAACCTCGTTTTTATCGAAATATTGGTTCGCTTTCGTGCTGTGCACATTGTCTCAAAAGGGCCTAGCTCTCCTCCAAACCAAAAGCTCGTACACCTTGTAGAATCAAGCGCGACAAGTGGGACGACCTTCAGAGCAACAAAAGTTTTTCTCGTTTCCTGAGCAATTGACTTTTTGGGAGTTAGGGCCTTTCAAGATATAACTGACGATATATGGATCTATTTCTTAAGGGTGTATTCTTATGCAAGTTAAAGTAGTCCCACAATCCAGGCTGCATTATGATTTATTCTAATACAACTAGATACATAGTGGGTCAACGTACTATCAGGACTTTCATATGTAGTTCATTAATACTAGTTGAAGCAGTTTCTGCAATGAAAGTAGTATTCCTATTCATGACCTTTTTGCATTCATGTTTGTCGTTATCGCTCATTATACAGGGTGGGTAAAAAAAAGTGACCCCCTTAGAGGTAAACTGTCATATTAAAAAAGCAAGGGGACTAGAGCTCCCAAACTTCATAGATGCTTACCTTAGCATGTTGTTCGTCTTAATTGAGAAGTTGCTCGATGTATCCCCCTTCCTGCTCAACGCAGGCCTCCAAACGTGGATGCCACTGATGAATACACCTGTTTACATATCGTTGAGACACCTTCTCCCAGCCAAGCAGAATTCTTTCGCGTAGTTCATATATGTCTCTTATATTGATACCAGGGATGTAAACTTTGGACTCCAGGGCTTCCTAAACACCATAATCTAGTGGTGAAAGAACGGGACTAGCCGGCCACATATTGAGTTCGATAAAATCCGGTGTTTCGTTCTCAAGGAATGTGACAGTTTGGCGTGCTCTGTGAGCAGGGATTCCATCTTGTTGGAAAGTATATTTTTCACCACTAATTCGTCGAATATCAGTTAGAGTTACCACTACTAATCCTCAGTTTTTTCTTTCAGTTGGTTCTGATCTGTGGTACGAGACGCTGTGTTGCGCTAAGGTGAACAATCAAAATGAATCAGCAGTTTACACCCGCTGAATATGCTGAGATCCATTTTATTTATGGATTCTGTGATGGTAACAGCAGAGCGGCAGGTGAGGAATATCGAAGACGTTTTCCGAACCGCCGAATACCGAACAGGCAAGTGTTTAGTGACACACACAGACCAGATATATGGGAAACAGGGACAATTGTTCCACGTAACCAAGAACATGTAGCACGACGGCCGTTGCTGTGGAGAAAGCGCATACTGGACCTAGTACAACGTAGCCCAACTACCAGTGTTCGAAGGATTTCTAGACGAATTGGTGAATCCGCATCGCATGTATGGCGAACCATACATGATGAGGGTTTGTATCCCTATCATTTGCAACGTGTGCAAGCTCTTCAACCAGATGATTACGATAAACGTGTTCAATTTTTCCACTGGATCGTTATGCATTGCCAAATTCTTAATCTCATACTGTTTAGTGATGAAGCACAATTCATTCGGGCAGGCCCGTCGCCACGGGGGGGGACCAATGGGAGCACTGCCCCCCCAAGTCAATAACTATCATCAAAATTAAAGCTAAATGGTTTATGGTTGTGGCTTACAATTCTCTCTCTCTCTCTCTCACCGTTCTTTGGTGACCAATTGATGGTGCTTGGCTGTACTGCTCTGAGGTGAGAGGGCTTTACTGCCCAGCTGGCTGCCAGGCCAGCGTAAAGTCTCGGGCGTAGCCTCTGGGTCTGGTGGGATATCCCTTGAACACTGGATTCTAAGAGTCTGGCCCACTTGTGAGTGACTAGTAAGACTTAGTAAGGGGCTGCATCTCGCTGTCGCTCCTGGCGGAAAATCCGTGACGCTTGCGTCGCGAGTGTTTGTCAGTTGGTAGCTGCGACACGTTTGGGACGGTCCGGCCCTGGGGAGACCTTTGGTCGGTGCGGCAGCAGGAGAGGTGTAGTCTTCTGGAAGGAATGAACGTCACTTGCAAAAAGGCGGATGCGTCTACGCGCGGGATGAATTCACCCCCCCCCCCCCCCCTTTTTATATACTGGTCATAACGTTTTTTGGATAGTTTTCATTGCTAGAACGCTTTATCTTATTCAGAGTATTCAGAAAAAACAAAAAAAAAGAGAAAATATGGCAGGGCCAGCTAAATTGAAAGCAGAATGCTTTAAATGTAAAGTTAATCATTGGTGCGTAGACTTCCCAGAGGGTAGTATCAGCGATATCACATCTCTTAGTGTATGTTTGTTTTGTAAACTTAGAGACAACCACGAAAAGGAAGTTAAAGAGCTAAAGGAATTAGTAAAAAAGCTTGAAGCTAGGGTCGTAGCACTGGAAATCCAACCCAGTGGACAAGATCAAATTAAAAACACACCAGCAGATCTAGAACAAAGGGAGGGCTCAAAGGTGGTGCTGATAGAGAAGGGTGGGAAGGGATCGATAGAGAAGGGTGGGCAGGGGCCAATGAAGAAAAAGGGTGGGAAGGGGCCTGCTGATGGCCCAAAGAAACCGAAGGATGTAGCTACCTGTCGGGGTGGGTCGGGTGGTGTAACTGCGTGTATGGGTGGCGACGGGTTTCGAAAGGTCTCGGGCAAGAAGGCTGCGAAGCCGAAGCCTGGGACCCCAGTTGCCCTGTCAAGACCTCTAACCGCTTTAGTCTCCTGTGCTCGAAGGAGGAAGACACCGTTTTGATTGGGGACTCGCAGATCAGGGGCCAGGAGAAGTACTTTGCTTCAGCAAACCGGGATGGGAGGAAGGTAAGGTGCTTACCTGGGCGGGGAACGGCGCACTTAAGGAAGGAGGTAGAGAAGGTGCGCGTGGCTAGTCGGAGGACTGCGATCGTTGTCCACGCTGGTGGCAATGGCCTGTTCCTCAAAGGCGGTGGGGTAGGTCTTACTGAAGGGATCATCACCGAGATTATGTCTCTTGCGGATGATCTAAAACTGAAGACAGACAGGGGAATGTTAATGGGTATTTTACCGCGAATGAATGTCAGTGACCACGCGCTCAGTAAGGTCATTGGCATCAATGAGAGGGTACAAGACTTGTGCGTTCCACTGGGCGTGAAGTTTATTGACCCCTTCGATGCATTTTCGGGTAGGTGGGACCTTTACCAGAGGGATGGTGTCCACCTCAATAACAAGGGTAAAGGTGTGCTAGGCGCGCTGCTCGACCGGCACCTATACAGAATGGTGAGGTCGAGTCCGGGGAGAGATGATGGGCCCCCACCGGGGAGAGATGAGGATGAGCCGGTGGCGGACATACCTTCGACTGAAGGGTGCGTCGAAGTACAGGTGGGTGACCCTCCTCCTACGTTGGAGGGGGCTCAGTCTCCTGCGGAAGTTGCCCCCTCGTTAGTGAGGGGCTCTTCAACTCCCGACAGCACTGGCTGTTCGGGAAACGGGTCGTGCTAGGGGGCGGTCAGAATAGGGAAGGCTCCCTCCGTGCAATGCTTTTTAATGCGAGGTCAATTAGGAACAAGTTTTGCGAGCTACGGGCGCTCTTAGCATCAGAATACCAGGATATCGTGCTATCACCGAGTCCTGGATTCATACTGATCGTAGGGACTACGTTGGGGAGTTCGAAATTCCCGGGTATAGAATGTTTCGCAAAGACCGCACCCGTGGGGAGGGGGGTGGGGTACTAATATACGTGAGAGACACGTTGAGTCCGGTTGACTGCCAGTTCCGGTCGGAACGGGAGCTGCTTGGCGTCGATTTGAACGTGGGAGGGACGAACTATAGGTTAATCTTGGTGTACAGACCTCCGCATCTCCTCCTCGAGGACGATACAGCCCTGTACACCGAACTCAGTAGCCTGCTAGGGGATAGGGTGTGTGTAGTTTTAGGAGACTTCAACTGTCGCGGCATAAAGTGGGAAAAGAGGACTGCCGATGCTGAAGGGAGGAGGCTAGTTGACTTTGCTGATGAGAACTTCCTCACTCAGTGGGTCAACGAGCCTACACGAGGCGAAAGCGTTCTAGACTTAGTATTCACGACCGAAGACAACCTCGTCACTGGCCTCACCGTTGACGAATCGTTGGGCGGGAGTGATCACGGTCTTATTAGGTTCCGTGTGTGCGTCCCTCGGGTGAAGCGTAGTAACTCGAGAGGCAGTAAGCTCGATCTCCGGCGGGCGAACTTTGTTAGCCTCAGGGATAGCGTAGCAGAGATGGGGTTAGAGGTTGGCGGCGATGTTGAGGGAGTGTGGAGTGCATTCCGGGATGAGTTTATGGTGCTGCAGTCTGCTGCCATACCCTCAAAACCGGTCACCCCTGCTTCAACGCAGCCTAAGTGGTTCAATCGTGACATCGCTTCGGCTATCCGAAATAGGAAAGTAGCGTATAGGAGGGCGAAGGCCAATCGTTCCCATGAGAACACTTTAGCGTATGTCCGCCTGTGTAGGGAAGTGAAGGCGAAGGTTAGGCTAGCGAAACGTAACGAAGAACTACGGGTGGCAAGCCTCTGCAAGGGGAACCCTAAGGAGTTCTTCAGTTATGTTAATAGTAGAAAGCCCATTAGAAGCATGATAGGTCCTTTAAAGGACGGAAGCGGCGTTCTGCGGACCTCCGACGCGGACATCGCTAATGTGCTTAATGAGTACTTTGCGGGAGTGTTCACCAGGGAGGATACCCGCGTCATCCCCGAGCCAGCTGTGAGGCACGAAGGTGCTGGCCTGGATAGTGTTAGATGTACCGCGACAGTCGTTGCTCATAGAATAGACAAACTGAGCGCGTTTAAGGCTCCTGGGCCAGACCAGTTTCTCCCCAGTGTTTTGCGAGAAGTGCGCGACCAGGTGGCTCCCCACCTGGCTACAGTCTTCAACAAATCGTTGGTGATGGGCCAGGTGCCTGGTGACTGGAGGGAGGCCAACGTGACCCCTATCTTTAAGAAAGGGGATCACGAAAGTCCAGGGAACTATCGTCCTATTAGTCTCACTTCAGTAGTAGGTAAATTATTAGAAAGGATAATAGCTGATAGAATCGTTGACCATTTGGATTCCTACAAGCTGCTTGGGGACTCCCAACATGGGTTTAGACGGCATAGGTCGTGTCTCACCAACTTGCTCGAGTTTTTCCACGTCATGTTGAGTGAGTACAATAAGAGTAGGGCGATTGATATACTTTATCTCGACTTTCAGAAAGCCTTTGATAAGGTACCTCACCGCCGGCTAATGGCGAAAGTGCGCGCGCTGGGTATCGGTGGGGAAATAGGTAGGTGGATTGAAAACTGGCTGAGGAATAGGCGGCAGAGGGTGGTAATTAAAGGGGCTAGTTCGGGTTGGGCCTCGGTCACTAGTGGGGTTCCTCAGGGTTCCGTTTTGGGGCCGCTGTTGTTTACCATTTACATAAATGATATCGACGGTGGCATCGTCAGTCGGATCGCCAAATTCGCTGATGACACCAAGCTTGGGGCCAATGTTGGGACGCCCGAAGCGATCGAGGAACTGCGTGCGGACCTAGGTAGGATAGGAGAGTGGTCCGAAAAATGGCAAATGCCGTTTAACTTGGGTAAATGCAAAGTGATGCACATTGGCTACGCCAATCCCAAGTCGGACTACTCGATGTTGGGCAGTAATATCGAGGTGACTGATTTAGAAAAGGACTTGGGTGTGCTAATTAGCAGCGACCTTAAGTTTACGAAACAGTGTGTAGAGGTGGAAAAGAAAGCCCAGAAACTATTGGGTTATATCAGGAGGCAATTTCAGTTTCGGAACAAGGAGATTGTGCTCTCACTGTACAATTCCCTTGTTCGGCCGTACCTGGAGTATGCTGTGCAGTTCTGGTCGCCCACCCTCAGGAAAGATATTGAGAGGCTGGAGCGAGTGCAGGCGAGGGCCACAAAGTTAATCCCTTCCGTTAGGCATATGGGCTACAATCGACGGTTACGCGCCCTGAACTTGTTTTCGCTTGAAACTCGGAGGCTGCGCGGTCAACTGATCGAGGTTTTCAAGCTCTTACGAGGGTTCAACGATGTCGATTTTAGAAGTATGTTTAGTTTAAATGATAACCCAACTCGCAACAATGGTTGGAAGTTGGATTTGAAACGGTTTAGGACTAGTGTGTGTGGGAATTACGTTACGTATAAGATCTGTGACACATAGAACAGGTTACCTTCGGAAGTTGTGAACAGTTCCTCTGTGGATCAGTTCAAGAAAAGGTTAGACGAAATCTTGCACACTATTTGAGTGTGTAAAGACATTTAGGACCTCAGTCTGCGGAAATTTCTTTTCCTATAAAATAGTTAATATCTGGAACCAACTTCCCTCAGAGGTTGTTTCCAGTCAAAGTGTAAATCTGTTTAAAAATAGGCTAGACAAAGTACTGAACACACTCGTAGTTTAAGATTAAAACCTCAGAAAACTCTGCAGGAGTTCGCTTGCTCGGTGTCTCTGTGAGCAAGCTAAATATAGAGCTATTTATATATTCTCCACTTTCCTGTAAAATTTCCTTGGCTACTTTTCCAGGGTCAAGGTATTTTCTTCAACCTTTTTCCGTACCTGCCTCTGGCAGGGAGGGAGCGGAGGGTGGGGAGAGAGCCTTCTACTTTTCTATCCAGTTTTCTACTACTGCTAGGATAGTTGAAAGAAAAATAAACTTTTACAAATTTTCCCTGGCACCCGTGGCCATTGGTACCTCCTCGGTATGGGCCGCAAGGCCTTTTGAGGTACTTCTTTTCCTTGTAACTCCTTGTAACTCTCTCTCTCTTCTCTCTCTCTCTCTCTCTAAAGAGAATTTTTTGCCCATGTTAATAGTAGAAAGTCAATTAAAAATTCTGTAGGCCCCGTAAAAGATAGAAATGGCGTACTGAAATTCGGTGATAAAGATATAGCTAATACGTTAAACGAGTTCTTCGTTACAGTCTTCACGGAGGAAGACACAATAGAAGTGCCAAGTCCTCGGATTACATATGACGGTGACCATCCCGTAGAGACCATAAGTTTTACGAGAAATGAGGTACAGCAATTAATTGATAAGATGAACAAATACAAATCACCTGGCCCCGACTTATTTCTTCCAAGGGTATTAAAAGAGGTTAGCCACAATGTTGTTGACGACTTAGTAACCATATTCAAACAATCAATCAAGTTAGGGAAAGTTCCAACCGACTGGAAGTTAGCAAATGTAACACCTATCTTTAAAAAGGGTGATAGGGAAAATCCTTGTAATTATCGCCCGATCAGTTTAACATCGGTTGTCGGCAAACTGTTGGAATCCATCATTACAAAACGTATTGTGTATCACCTTGAATCTAACAATCTAATTTTTTATTCTCAACATGGATTTAGGCGACATAGATCCTGTCTGACAAACCTGTTAGAGTTTTTCCATAATATGCATACACTGTACGATGCAAGTAGGACAATAGATAGTGTATCTCGACTTTCAAAAAGCCTTTGACAAAGTCCCTCACGCTAGATTGATAGCTAAAGTCAAAGGACTAGGAATCACCGGGCTCGTTTCCAACTGGATTGAGGATTGGTTAAAAGATAGAAAGCAGAGAGGGGTAATAAATGGAGTGGCTTCGGAGTGGGCGCCCGTCACCAGTGGTGTCCCACAGGGTTCCGTTCTGGGTCCTTTACTTTTTATCATCTATATTAACGATATAGACGTCGGGCTTCTAAGTGCAATCTCCAAATTTGCAGACGATACGAAATTAGGAAGTAGTGTAGGTACTGAGGAGGGCATAAGAACGCTTCAGAACGATCTTGACAGGTTGGGCGAATGGTCTGCTACTTGGCAGATGCCATTCAACTTGGACAAATGTAAGGTAATGCACATAGGTTATAAAAACCCGAAGACCGATTACTCTCTCTTGGGAAGGAACTTGACTGAGACCGATCTAGAGAAAGACTTGGGAGTCTATATCTGCAACGATCTGAAACCGTCGAAGCACTGTGCAGAAGTCGAAAAGAGGGCCTTAAAATTATTAGGTTACATTAAAAGACAGTTCCAGTTTCGGAACAAGGAGACTGTAATGTCTCTTTATAATTCTCTAGTCAGACCTCAACTGGAATACTGTGCGCAGTTTTGGTCTCCATCCCTCAGGAAGGATATAGAAAGGTTAGAAAGAGTACAAGCAAGGGCTACAAAATTGATCCCTTCAATGAGAATGCAAAGCTACCAACGGAGATTGGAGCGCCTAAATCTGTTTAGCTTAGAGACGAGGAGGTTGCGGGGTCAGCTTATTCAAGTCTTCAAGATGCTTAAAGGAATAGACAGGGTAGATTACAGAAACTTATTCTCACTTAATGCCAATCCGACAAGAAATAATGGGTTTAAACTGGAACTAAAGACATTTAGGACCTCCGTCTGCGGAAATTTCTTTTCCTATAAAATAGTTAATATCTGGAACCAACTTCCCTCAGAGGTTGTTTCCAGTCAAAGTGGAAATGTGTTTAAAAATAGGCTAGACAAAGTACTGAATACTCTCATAGTTTAAGATTAAAACAACATAACTTTGCAGGAGTTCGCTTGCACGGTGTCTCTGTGAGCATGCTAAATATAGTTATTTCTATATTCTCCACTTTCCTGTAAAATTTCCTTGGCTACTTTTCCAGGGTCAAGGTATTTTCTTCAACCTTTTTCCGTACCTGCCTCTGGCAGGGAGGGAGCGGAGGGTGGGGAGAGGTTGCGGGGTCAGCTTATTCAAGTCTTCAAGATGCTTAAAGGAATAGACAGGGTAGATTACAGAAACTTATCCTCACTTAATGCCAATCCGACAAGAAATAATGGGTTTAAACTGGAACTAAAGACATTTAGGACCTCCGTCTGCGGAAATTTCTTTTCCTATAAAATAGTTAATATCTGGAACCAACTTCCCTCAGAGGTTGTTTCCAGTCAAAGTGGAAATGTGTTTAAAAATAGGCTAGACAAAGTACTGAATATTCTCATAGTTTAAGATTAAAACAACATAACTTTGCAGGAGTTCGCTTGCACGGTGTCTCTGTGAGCATACTAAATATAGTTATTTCTATATTCTCCACTTTCCTGTAAAATTTCCTTGGCTACTTTCCAGGGTCAAGGTATTTTCTTCAACCTTTTTCCGTACCTGCCTCTGGCAGGGAGGGAGCGGAGGGTGGGGAGAGAGCCTTTACTTTTCTATCCAGTTTTCTACTACTGCTAGGATAGTTGAAAGAAAAATAAACTAGTTTAATAACAGGAACCTCCCAGAGTGGACCGGAAGGTCTTTGAGGCTTCCTCTTGTCCTTGTAACTCTCTCTCTCTCTCTCTCTCTCTCCGCAGGGGGTATAAAGGTTATGCACATTTCTTCTGGGGATATTATAAGCTTTATACTTGTGACAGCCCTCCGGTTCCGAGTCGTGGATTCTAGAGAAATTGGCTGCCAGTTCTTTTAGGTTCTCTCTCTCTCTTTCGGGAGGGCGGGTGAAGTCTGTTGTACAATCCTGTCCCGTGGGTTACTAGGACCCCATTCCATCCCTACTCTGTCCTTTTAGCTTAGGTTGAGGATGCTCCCCTCTGACTGCAAAAAAAAAAAAAAACCACACCCTTTCTTTTAGTATTAAGTCTTTTTCTCTTCTTTTACTATTAGGACCCTACTGCTACCTCATACGTGGGAAGAGAGGCTTTGGAACCTCTATAAATAACACCATTTAACGCTCGCAGGTCGTGAAAGACTGGAATGGAGGGGTCTCAGGCGTAGGGGCGCGATGAATGGAGTGTGGCTAGTGCCCTGTTAAGCCCATTCCTAACGCGTAATGGCCTGACCAGCCCCCTGCAACCGTTCTTTGGTGACCAATTGATGGTGCTTGGCTGTACTGCTTTTAGGTGAGAGAGCTTTACTGCCCAGCTGGCTGCCAGGCCAGCGTAAACTCTCGGGCGTAGCCTCTGGGTCTGGTGGGATATCCCTTGAACACTGGATTCTAAGAGTCTAGCCGCTTGTGAGTGACAAGTAAGACTTAGTAAGGGCTGCATCTCGCTGTCGCTCCTGGCGGGAAATCCGTGACGCCTGCGTCGCGAGTGTTTGTCAGTTGGTAGCTGCGACACGTTTGGGACTGTCCGGCCCTGGGGGAGACCCTTGGTCGGTGCGGCAGCAGCGAGAGGTGTAGTTTCTGGATGGGATGAACGTCACTTGCAAATCGGCGGATGCGTCTACGCGCGGGAAGAATTCATCACCCCTCTCCTTTTTTATATAGTGGTCAGAACGTTTTTGATAGTTTTCATTGCTAATTTGCTAGAACGCTTTATCTTATTCAGTGTATTCAGAGTTCGAGAAAAAAAAAGTTACAATGACTGGACCGCAGAAACTGAAGGCTGAATGTGCGAGGTGTGAAGTAAACCAGTGGGTGACGAACTTCAAAGAAGCCGGCTTCGAGAAGATCAACCACTCCAGCATATGCCGCTTTTGCGAACTCATGCGGTTTTACGAGAAGTTAGAGGAGAGGGTCTGGCGGCTCGAGTCGTCCAGACCGGCTGTTGGAGGTGCGGCGGTCACTGACGCGACTGCGCCCTCCACCCAGGAGCTCATTGATAGGATAGCTGCCATGGAAAGGCGGTCCAGCGATGGACTGGACAGAGCTCGGGACCGCGGAGAAAGGGTAGAGGTGCAACCGGGGACCAGGGTACAAAATCAGTGTCAGGAATCGCCAGCGACCCACGTGGAATGCAGGGAACTGCGGCACAAGGTGGATGGCGTAAAGAAGGGTGGGAAGGGGTCGATAAAGAAAAAGGGTGGGAAGGGGCCTACTGATGGCCCAAAGAAATCGAAGGATGTAGCTGCCGGTCGGGGTGGGTCGGGTTGTGTAAATGCGTCTATGGGTGGCGACGGGTATCGAAAGGTCTTGGGCAAGAAGGCTGCGAAGCCGAAGCCTGAGACCCAAGTTGCCCCCGTCAGGACCTCCAACCGCTTTAGTCTGTGCTCGAAGGAGGAAGACACCGTTTTGATTGGGGACTCGCAGATCAGGGGCCAGGAGAAGTACTTTGCTTCTGCAAACCGGGACGGGAGGAAGGTAAGGTGCTTACCTGGGCGGGGAACGGCGCACTTAAGGAAGGAGATAGAGAAGCTCCGCGTGGCTAGTCGGAGGACTGCGATCGTTGTCCACGCTGGTGGCAACGACCTGTTCCTCAAAGGCGGTAGGGTAGGTCTTACAGAAGGGATCATCAAAGAGATCATGTCTCTTGCGGATGATCTAAAACTGAAGACAGACAGGGGAATGTTGATGGGTATTTTACTGCGGATGAATACCAGTGACCACGCGCCCAGTAAAGTCATTGGCATCAACGAGAGGGTGCAAGACTTGTGCGTCCCGCTGGGCGTGAGGTTTATTGACCCCTTCGACGCATTTTCGGGTAGGTGGGACATTTACCGGAGGGATGGTGTCCACCTCAATGAGAAGGGTAAAGGTGTGCTAGGCGCCCTGCTCAACCGGCACCTATACAGAATGGTGAGGTCGAGCCCGGGGAGAGATGATGTTGAGCCGGTGGCGGACGTACCTTCAACTGAAGGGTGCGTCCAGTAACAGGTGGGTGACCCTCCTTCGACGTTGGAGGGGGCTCAGGCTCCTGCGGAAATTGCCCCTTCGTTGGTGAGGGGCTTTTCAACTCCCGACAGCCCTGGCTGTTCGGGAAACGGGTCGTGCTAGGGGGCAGTCAGAATAGGGAAGGGTCCCTCCGTGCAATGCTTTTTAATGCTAGGTCGATTAGGAATAAGTTTTGCGAGCTACGAGCGCTCTTAGCATCAGAATACCAGGATATCGTTGCTATCACCAAGTCCTGGATTCATATTGATCGTAGGGACTACGTTGGGGAGTTCGAAATTCCCGGGTACAGAATGTTTCGCAAAGACCGCACCCGTGGGGAGGGGGGAGGGGTACTAATATACGTGAGGGACACGTTGAGTCCGGTTGTCTGCCAGTTCCGGTCGGAACGGGAGCTGCTTGGCGTCGATCTGAACGTGGGGGGGACGAACTATAGGTTAATCTTGGTGTACAGACCTCCGCATCTCCTTCTCGAGGAGGATACAGCCCTGTACACCGAACTCCGTAGCCTGCTAGGGGACAGGGTGTGTGTGTAGTTTTAGGAGACTTCAACTGTCGCGGCATAAAGTGGGAAGACAGGACTGCTGATGCTGAAGGGGGGAGGCTAGTTGACTTTGCTGATGAGAACTTCCTCACTCAGTGGGTCAATGAGCCTACACGAGGCGAAAGCGTTCTAGACTTAGTATTCACGACCGAAGACAACCTCGTCACTGGCCTCACCGTTCACGAATCGTTGGGCGGGAGTGATCACGGTCTGATTAGGTTCCGTGTGTGCGTCCCTCGGGTGAAGCGTAGTAACTCGAGAGGCAGTAAGCTCGATCTACTGCGGGCGGACTTTGTTAGCCTCCGGGATAGCGTAGGTAAGATGGGGTTAGAGGTGGCGGCGATGTTGAGGGAGTGTGGAGTACATTCCGGGACGAGTTTATGGTGCTGCAGTCTGCTACCATACCCTCAAAACCGGTCACCCCTGCTTCAACGCAGCCTAAGTGGTTCAGTCGTGACATCGCTTCGGCTATCCGAAATAGGAAGGTAGCGTATAGGAGGGCGAAGGCCAATCGTTCCCACGAGAACACTGAAGCTATGTCCGCCTGTATAGGGAAGTGAAGGCGAAGGTTAGGCTAGAGAAACGTAACGAAGAACTACGGGTGGCAAGCCTCTGCAAGGGGAACCCTAAGGAGTTCTGCGGACCTCCGACGCGGACATCGCTAATGTGCTTAATGAGTACTTTGCGGGAGTGTTCACCAGGGAGGACACCCGCGTCATCCCCGAGCCAGGCGTCAGGCACGAAGTTGCTGGCCTGGATAGTGTTCGATGTACCGCGACAGTCGTTGCCGATAGAATAGACAAACTGAGTGTGTTTAAGGCTCCTGGGCCAGACCAGTTTCTCCCCAGTGTTGCGGGAGGTGCGCGACCAGGTGGCTCCCCACCTGGCTACAGTCTTCAACAAATCGTTGGAGACGGGAAGTCCCTGGAGGGAAGCCAACATGACCCCTATCGTTAAGAAAGGGGATCACGAAAGTCCAGGAAACTATCGTCCCATTAGTCTCACTTCAGTTGTAGGTAAATTATTGGAGGGGATAATAGCGGATAGGATCGTTGACCATTTGGATTCCTACAAGCTGCTTGGGGACTCCCAACATGGGTTTAGACGGCATAGATCGTGTCTCACCAACTTGCTCGAGTTTTTCCACGTCATGTTGAGTGAGTATGATAAGAGTAGGGCGATTGATATAATTTATCTCGACTTTCAGAAAGCCTTTGATAAGGTACCTCACCGCCGGCTAATGGCGAAAGTGCGCGCGCTGGGTATCGGTGGGGAAGTAGGTAGGTGGATTGAAACTGGCTGAAGAATAGGCGGCAGAGGGTTGTAATTAAAGGGGTTAGTTCGGGTTGGGCCTCGGTCACTAGTGGGGTTCCTCAGGGTTCCGTTTCAGGGCCACTGTTGTTTATCATTTACATAAATGATATCAACGGTGGCATCGTCAGTCGGATCGCCAAATTTGCTGATGACATCAAGCTTGGGGCCAATGTTAGGACGCCCGAAGCGATCGAGGAACTGCGTGCGGACCTTGGTAGGATAGGAGCCTCTCAATATCTTTCCTGAGGGTGGGCGACCAGAACTGCACAGCATACTCCAGGTGCGGCCGAACCAGGAATTGTACAGAGAGAGCACAATCTCCTTGTTCCGAAACTGAAATTGCCTTCTGATATAACCCAACAGCTTCTGGGCTTTCTTTTCCACCTGTACGCACTGTTTCGTAAACTTAAGGTCGCTGCTAATTAGCACACCCAAGTCCTTTTCCAAATCAGTGGCCTCGATATTACGCCCCATCATCGAGTAGTCCGACTTGGGATTGGCGTCGCCAATGTGCATCACTTTGCATTTAACCAAGTTAAACGACATTTGCCATTTTTCGGACCACTCGGCTGGAGCGAGTGCAGGCGAGGGCCACAAAGTTAATCCCTTCCGTTAGGCATATGGGCTACAATCGACGCTTACGCGCCCTGAACTTGTTTTCGCTGGAAACTCGGAGGCTGCGCGGTCAACTCATCGAGGTTTTCAAGCTCTTACGCGGGTTCAACGATGTCGATTTTAGAAGCATGTTTAGTTTAAATGATAACCCAACTCGCAACAGTGGTTGGAAGTTGGATTTGAAACGGTTTAGGACTAGTGTGTGTGTGGGAATTACTTTACCTATAAGATCCGTGACACGTGGAACAGGTTACCTTCAGAAGTTGTGAACAGTTCCTCTGTGGATCAGTTCAAGAAAAGATTAGACCAAATCTTGCACACTATTTGAGGGTGTAGAAAATTTTCCCTGGCACCCGTTGCCATTGGTACCTCCTCGGTATGGGCCGCAAGGCCTTTTGAGGTACTTCCTTTCCTTGTAACTCACTCACTCTCTCTCTCTCTCTTTTTCTCCCCTTTGAATATCGATCTACACTTGTACCTAACGTTGAGGGAAAAATATGGTCTCAGAAGAAGTTAGCATAAACATTATTTTGAATCTGGCGCCGTATTGGTGCTGCAACCTCGTGGCCGTATCGATAATTATTGTACATAGCGTGCTCGACATTCTGAGTTGTGAGTTCGAAATTTAAACTCGTGCCATTGTCATGTGCCTTTTCATTTGTATCGTCTAAAATAGGTGAGTTATGAAGCCCATTGTATCAGTACAAGTAGAAAAGGCTTCTGTGATGCTAGTAAATGAAGTATATGAAATTAAGGAAGTTTTTGAGTGAAAGCAGAGTAATTGAAATACAAGTCCATGGTAATTGGTTTTTTTCTGCCTTTATACAGGGTGTACATAAAGTCAGGATCTATTTTTGTGAAGCACTTGGAAATTATATGGATTTCAATCATAAAATGATAAAGTGGTAACATTTATTAAATAATTAAGAGTAGGATTCGATGTGACGCCCATCAGTATCCCTGCACAGCTCAAATCGTTCCGCAGCATTTCTAAACACATTCTGGAGCATTTGCGGGGTTATGTTATCTGCAGCAGTTCGTATACGTGTACGTAAGTTTTCAAGACTCGTAATCTTCGTCTGATAGACGTGCGATTTGATAAAGTCCCATGCAAAGAAATCTAAAGGGGTTAAATCTGGTGATCTCGCTGGCTAAGGTCTGTTGCTTCCGCGTCCGATCCAGCGATTTGGAAAACGTCCATTTAGATAATCCTGAACAATTTTGGCATAGTAACAAGGAGCACCATCATGTTGATAGACGACGGGGATAGGATTGTTAGTACCGTCGTCTATCAACATGATGGTGCTCCTTGTCACTATGCCAAAATTGTTCAGGATTATCTAGATGGACGTTTTCCAAATCGCTGGATCGGACGCGGAAGCAACAGACCTTGGCCAGCGAGATCACCAGATTTAACCCCTTTAGATTTCTTTGCATGGGGCTTTATCAAATCGCACGTCTATCAGACGAAGATTACGAGTCTTGAAAACTTACGTACACGTATACGAACTGCTGCAGATAACATAACCCCGCAAATGCTCCAGAATGTGTTTAGAAATGCTGCGGAACGATTTGAGCTGTGCAAGGATACTGATGGGCGTCACGTCGAATCCTACTCTTAATCATTTAATAAATGTTACCACTATCATTTTATGATTGAATTCCATATAATTTCCAAGTGCTTCACAAAAATAGATCCTGACTTTATGTACACCCTGTATATCCTCTTCAATCCTGAGTGAAAAAAAAATTTTGAAAAAATTTTTTTTTTGGTTTCACAAACATATCCCAATGTCATGATCCTGCCCCACTATGATTATAGACCTGGCGACGTGCCTGCATTCGGGATGGAATTAACAATAGACGAAATTCCTACTTGTGGTCGGCCGATAATCCCCATGGTATCGTTGAAGAAACTTTCAACATCGATTCTCGGTGAATGTTTGGTGTGGTTTAATTGGAGATAAGCTGACTGGACCGTTGGTTTTGGGACAACTATTAACTGCTGATATTTATCTGAACTTCCTGACGAACGAATTGTCCCTTTTGATGGAGGACGTGCCCTTGGAGACAAGGTACAGGATGTTCTTTCAGCACGATGGGGCGTCACCATATTTTGGTTATGTTACGGATTACTTGAATCAGCGGTACGGAAATCGTTGGCTTGGTCGTGCTGGTTCAATATCGTGGCCCCCCCCGATATCTCCGGACCTAACCCCGTTAGATTTCTTTTTATGGGACCTTATGAAAGAGATGGTCTACAAGACCAAAGTACAAACGAGAGAGGAACTCTTGTGTCGGATTATGGATGCCGCTGCTTACATACGAGAACACCCCGAAATGATTTAATGGGCACTGCTCTTGTTGGGAACGAGCAAGTCTGTGCATTGAAAACTGAGGCGGACATTTTGAACATTTATAAGGTGTATCTCATAAAATGTAGCAATAAATACATCAGCTTTATACTCTCGTTTATTTTTTCCGTGCACCTTAAAACGTCCGTAACTCCGCAACGGTTGGAAATAGCACCGATGTTGTATTAACTTTACTCGATATCACCCCCGAAAGTATGGCAGAGAGCGAATTTCCGCGAACATTGATGAATTTAAATGTTCCTTTACGAACACTAAATATGTACTACCTTCGTCGCCTATTGTTGCTTCATACCATGACACCTATTCTGCCATATTTTACGCTGTGCTGAAATCTTGGTTCATCGGAGATTACGTTTCCAAGAACAGCTGTTGTTGGTCCTCCTGGTTGCTTTGCCGAATTAGTCGCTTTCTGCGTTGAACTTTTGAGGCGCGCGTAAAACGCCCAAATCTTAAACGACGCTCCTCCTCCTCGTGTCGACAATGCGAACACGCTATTTACAACACGCTAGATATGAAACAAAGTGGGTTTCTAAAAAATTTTATAAAGTCGAACTGTGGAAGATTAGGTACCGTAGCCAATTCATTTTTGTAGTGAAAGGCGTTTATATACAGTATATATATCTGATAACCTGGTAAAGGTGCTACACGTCGGCTTGTAACGCGAAGGTCGGGCTGGTTGCCCCACCTCCAGACTTAACTTGAAGAAAATGGTTGTTTTCTTGCTCTCTCCATCTCGCATATCCAGGTACATCCTGCTCATCAGGGTTTATCCTGAGCTATTTGTTTAATTTTCTTTTGAAGACTTCCCCATCGACATCGGTGGCGTTTCTATTTTTTTGGGGTAACTAGTTAAATACTCTTGGCCTTCTGACAACATAACTATCTTTCTCGAGTTGAGGATGTCCCCTGTCTAGCTTTTAGTCTGGTAACACGACACAGTCAATGTCGCTTAACCTCGCTAATCTAAGAGATCATAGTTAAGAAAAATGGGACTAACCCAGTCCTGTGAAGTCCGTAAAATGGGGACAATTTTTAATCATGTTAAATTATATTGTTATTTAAAAAAAAAAAAAATCGTCAAAACGACAAAACCTAAAAAGTCAAAATAATTTGGTATGGTTTTCATTTACAAGCTTTGGCGATACTTTCCATTTGACCTAAATGAATTATTGAAGACTTCCGTTGGTTCGAAAGTGGCAGATTCAGTAGTTCGAAGCACAAGCTGAGCAAATAAGCTTTTCTTATAATCTTTTGTAAAAAAAAAGTTATTTCAATTTAAACAGTTTGGGGTAAAGTAGAAATGTAAAATACGAGATCATTGTCATTTCAGATTCGTAACAAATTTTAGCTGTAGACAGTGATATAGTGGAGTTCTACATTCGTCCATTCCTCCAACTTGTGTTTTCAATTTACATACTTTCTTGCTACTGAAGAAGAATCAGTTAGTAAAAATAATCATAAGTAAGTTAAGCCAAATTATATTGTTCCGGGGCTAATTTCGTATTTTCTCCTACATACATTTCAAAAGAATAAAACATGAACGATCTCTTATGTTTTATTCAGTATAAACTTTGATAAAAATAAACTTCAGTAAAAATTCTCAAAGTCACTGACTGATCAAAAAAATAAATGTTTCTATCCTGATAAGAGTAAATAGTTTTTGTTTTTTTATAATTCATAAAATACAATAAGCAAACATCACGAAAGATTGTTTTTCCTTTAAAATTATTTTTAACCAAAAATACTCACTCCCCGGATAAAAAGTATGAATGTCTCGAGTAAAAGCAATTAAACAATCAAATTATGATCGACAATATTTGTCACAATTTCACAATAAACTGAGAAAATATCTTGAGGACCTTAACCATTATCTTCAATACGATAACAAAAACTTGTCTCATCAAATTGGTTTGATCACCCAAAATGGGTTACAATCTTTACTTCGATCACTTTTTCTTGTTTTTCTTCCCTTTTTCCTCCTTGTTTTTTATGTATCCACAGGAAAGAAGAATCTGTCTTGCAGCGTTGTTTATATGCTTGAATCGATCGGGCCCCAGCTGAATACCACCAAACCATCTCGACACAACGACCAACACGTTCTCTGCATCTAAAATCTATTGAATATAATGTAATTAGAAGTATATTCATCTTACTTCTTGATACGGTATTTTATGAGTAATAAATATAATTGCCTCTTTTTTTGTAATTAGGACCTACTTGAAAAGTAATTACAGAAAAGGGACCAGTCCTCGTGATACGAGTTTTATTCAATTAAATCATTTGAGTTGGGCGTTCAGTAGCGGACGCTGAGCGGTGAGGCTCTGGTTCACTTACGCCTGCTGGTTCCTCGGTTGGGGAATGAGTTGGCCGCTTACCTTGTCATTGCTCGGACTAAAAGTGACCCTTGAGGTACATTCACTCGCATATCATGGGTGAATGAGATTCCTTCCCAGGCTATATCATTTGAGTTGGGCGTCCAGTAGCGGACGCTGAGCGGTGAGGCTCTGGTTCACTCCCGCCTGCTGGTTCCTCGGTTGGGGATTGAGTTGGCCGCTTACCTTGTCATTGCTCGGGCTAAAAGTGACCCTTGAGGTACATTCACTCGCATATCATGGGTAAATGAGATTCCTTCCCGGCTATATCATTTGAGTAACTCTGTTTTCTTAATTGGCAAGTGTATTATATATATTATAATATATAATATATATATATATATATATATATATATATATATATATATATATACACACACACACACACGGTGTCCCATAAGTCCGGCATCATAGGAGAAATTCATATTTTTCTATTTCTACAAACCATAATTCATATGCTCGGGATGCCAATTTCCCGTCCACTATTCTGTTCAGTGACGAGGCTGTTTTTTATGTAAATGGTGAGGTAAATCGACAGAACACCCGCTACTGGTCTCAAAACAACCCTCACTGGTATACCTCTTCAAAGGAACAAGGTGCATCTCGGGTGATGGTATGGTGTGGCATTTGGAAGGATCGCATCATAGGCCCCCTCCTTTTCGATGAACATGTCACTGGAGGCACCTACCTACGTATGCTCAAGGAAGAAGCATTTCCCAGTGTCTTGAACGAAGAAGGAAATTTCCCAACATGGTTCTAGCAAGACGGCGCTCCTGCACATTACAGCACCCAAGTAAGGGAATACCTGTACCAACAATTCCCTGGTCATTGGATAGGACGTCGAGGGCCTGTGGAATGGCCAGCTAGAAGCCCGGATCTCACGCCACTAGATTTTTATCTCTGGGGCCACTTGAAAGCGCTGGTATACGCAGAGAAAATTAGGAGTGTTGAACATTTGCGGCAGCGCATTATTGGGGCATGTAACACCATTACTCCTGACATCATTCACCGTGTGCTTGCTGACTGGGTATCACGTCTGAATTTGTGTATTGAAAACAATGGTGGAAATATTGAGCACGTTCTGTAAATAAAAGCTTTTGTTTTGCCTTTTTTTAATTATTTTTCCTATGATGCCGGACTTATGGGACACCCTGTATATATATATATATATATATATATATATATATATATACTGTATATATTTTAATATCCCTGGAGATAGAAGATTTAAAAAATTCTTCCCACGTGGTCACAGCGTGTCGTAAAAGGTGACTAAAATTAAGGGACGGGTGCGGGGGGGGCTGGAAACCCCTCCCACCGGTATGTAACTTCTCACAAACAGGAAAGGTCAGAGAAGGGGCATAGCGGTCGCTTTCCCGCGACAGCTCAGTCTAGGGTGTCTGAATGTGCGTGGAGGTGGTCAGGATGATAAGAAGAGAGATTGGTGCTCTGTTTCGTGAAAGGCTTGGCCTCCTGACCTTGAGTGAAACAAAGCTGAAGGGTAAGGGTGTGGAGTGGTTTTGGAATGTTCGGGGGTAAAGTCCGGGGTTGGGAAGAGGACAAGGGCAAGGGAGGGGTTTGCGCTTCTGATACGTGATGGGCAATGGGAACGTGTGAGTGTGTGTAAAGAAGCGAGTTCAAGGCTGATGAAGGTTAAAGTGAAAGTAGGCCAAGAGAGGTGGGTGATTGTTTGTGCGTATGGACCTGGGAGTGAGAAGGGCAAAGAGATACGGAATACGTTCTGAGACGAACTGGATGAGTGTTTGGGTAGTTTTCATGCGAGGGACCGAATTGTTGTGCTAGGAGACTTGAATGCGAGAGTGGGGCATGTGCCAATTGAGGGCACAGTTGGGGAGCCTGGTGTGAATGGAAGTGGGGAAAGGTTAGTGGAGTTGTGCGCCGAAAGAGAATTGATGATTGGGAATACATGGTTTCGTAAAAGAGACATACACAAGTACAGGTGGGTGAGTGGTATCAGAGATGATAGGGCACGAATGGATTATGTGTTGATGACGAAATCTGCTAGGGGGAGGTTGTTAGATGTGAATGTGTTGAGAGAAGTAGCAGATGGAATGTC
>JAJOZX010001812.1:0-92500 GCA_023014485.1 Bathynomus jamesi
TAGTTAATACGTTAGCCATTTGCGTATTTTAGAGGCACGTGGGTAGGTTTGGTTTAAATCTTCTTGCTCCTCTTCAAAGGTGTTACCGCCGGGGGTGACGGCGCCTTCAATTGTGTCACAGGCGTTGCATGTTCAAGTCTTTTAAACCTGTTCAGATTTCCTATCAACGTTTTAGGGACATTTATTTGTTGTAGTCTTGCTTTAATATGCTTCCATCCTGTGGTGATGGCCTATCCCACTTTCTCACCAGATCATGGACAATGTCTACGATATTCGATCCCTGTACTTTGATCCTTCCACAATGATCTCCCCTGTATCGGTCCATTGGACGGCCGGATCCTCATTCATAGATTATAAAGACTTAAGCCTTTACTCCTCAATGTAAGTGGGAGGGTATTTTTATACATGTTTCGATATGTTGTGTGGCTAATCTTTTTGGTTGGTCAGCTGTGTCGTCGGGCACAGATCCTATGTCCACCATCGTCCCCTGTGCTGTGCCTAATAACCACAGGAATCTCTGTAGGGCTCTTATAATTTTCGTACTCGTGAAGAAATTTCTGCAGAGCTTCTTGGTAAGATTCTTTTCTCATCAGGTGTTTTTTCACTGTTTAATAGGGCTAACAATTCGCTTTCCATTCTTTTAAGTCTGCTTTTACGGGGATCTAGATACGTGTCTGGATTCCTTTGCAGTGAAGCGTACACCTCGTGGGGAATCACTACCACTTTCTTCATTATATTAATCTAGTCAGTAAAGGAACCAAAACTGAAAATAAGATGGGGAGAAATGACCCTCCTGTTTGTACAATAATTCGTTTTTTCTTCGCTACAGTTTGGCTTTTACGAGCGAGTGCACGTATTATGTTCTTGTAGCGGCGTAGGCGAGCCTTCTGATGGGTTTTCTTTGACACATTGCAATTTATAACGTTAAGACAGATTTCACAGATGCATTTTTAAAAAGTCGGCGTCGATATTTTTAATAAACATGCTGCATTGCCCTGGGCAGTCGATGTAGTAGATTTTTATTAATTCACGGTATTTCTTTAGTCTCTTTGTCATTCTGGAATATACACCGTTCAGGCTCGTTTGGAAAATATATTCGTTCGCAGAAGCACTCTAAACGTGTTTCGCGGATGAAGGTCGCAAAGCAAATATCCGTAACGCGTGCTTGTAGCTTCTTTATAAACTTCCAAAAAAACTCCTTACGCTGATTCGGGAACATTTGATTGGCTAATACCCCAATTTGTGATACATCTCTACGTTGCGCGAATAAGACTAGATATTGCGTATTTAACGACACATCGCGCATGTATCTATTTTTGAAAAATAGATTCTGATTGATGAAGAACACGCTTATGTTAAGATGGTGGAGAATACTGTAAATGTCTCGGCAAACGTTTTACCATCTCCAACATGAGATCGTCAATTACAATGATTGTATGTTCATTTCCCTTTAACGAATTAAACGTCATATACGCCTTTGTGGAACAAAATATCATCTTGGTACTCGTTGAACACTGATTGATACGTCGAATAGCACCATATAACTTTATGCACAAATTTCGAGAACATCTCTCCCTTTTCTTTAATGATTTTAAGCAAACACAGTTTTACCACATCCTGTAGGTCCAGATATAATACATGTGGAGGACTCGTGAATCTGAATTTTTCTACAGAGTCCATTTCTAACATGTCACACTCCTAAGTGGGTCATTTACAAATATTACAAATTTTGAGTGCTGTTCCTTATATTTCTTCTCCCACAGAACCGTGAATGACGATGAGTAGAGCAGCCCATCCATTACGGATGACCTCGACGACAGTGTAGTTGTGATCTCCTCCCCTGAACCCTCACCAGCGATACCGGAAACACGTCCAAAGCGGAGGTATGAGACCCCCGCTTCAGGTATAAACGCCCGAAATACACATCTGTTGCAGCGGTAATAGATCCCCAACCCTCACCTCTTACGCAACAAGCCCTCCAGCAGCACCTAATATATCCCCTTATTCATCCGCCGCCCCCCGTTCTGTTAAGTCTACAATAATAGAGCCCCAACCATCAACCTCCTACGCAACATACCCCCCATCAGCAGCACCTTCCGCTAATATATCCACTAATTTCATCCGCCGCCCCCGTTCTGTTGAGGATGGTATAACGCTAGAATTGGGTGCGATCCGCCCCCCACCCCAGCCTTGACTAGAAATCGGTATAGAGTCAGGGTCGACCCTAGAGTCATGTATAGCAGTGGAATTGAGCGCGGACTACGCCGGGTTGTAGAGCATATTATAGAGTTTTGCTCTTCAGAATCGTGACGAAGCGTGAAGTCAGACGAGTCTGTCCTTTGGATTCGGGTCAGATGACGGTGATGTAGACGATTATTGGGTGATAGTGCCATTTAGACGTTTGGCGGCTGAAGATGTAGAATATATATTAGGGCGTATAATGCAAGCCGCCCAAAGTAGTATAGCCTTCAATATGGACAATTCACGGTAAATATTGACCATGTATACCGTGTTGCGGGTCATAGTGCCATACCGTATACTCTTAACTTCAATTCTCAAGCTATTATAGACGGCATATAAACGTCGATCGTGGTTGCGGCTTTATAGCAGTACTCTTAGCACGTATGTTTACTGTACAAATACACGAATTTGGTGCCTACAGTCGTGGAGCGTGCCCGTAAACTAGCTGTAGACTGTGAACTTGAATTTGACTGTAATATGGGTCCTGAAGAGCTGAGAAGGATAGAACAGGAAATGAATGTCCGCATAGTTGTGTTTGGGTTGGATGATCGTCGTAGGACTGTGTATGTTTTTAAAAGCTGTGTGAGAGATCGTACAAGGCCCCTACTTATTTTAGGATTGTCAGGGACAACGTATCTCCCCATCCGTAATATAGGTGGCTTTACGCGAGTTATGACAAAAGTCGAAAATATGGGAGACATCATGATTTGTGTAAGGGTGCCTCGAGTCTGCGGATGATATAGTGAGACATTGTAAAGAATGTCACATGGTATGTGAGCAGTGTAAAAGCACCAAATGTGAAAGCCGTGTAGTTGAAGCTGAGAAGAGAGACTGTGATGTGTGCAGACGCACATTTTTTCAATAATAGCTGTTTTCATTTCCATAAATCAATTGGCACGTGCAGGAAAATGAGAATCTGTGAATGTGGTATGTTTCACACAATGGATATTGGGGAAAATTTAAGCACAATGTGACGTAATTCACTGTCCTACATGCCAGGAGGAGTATAAGGCAGATGGAGTAAAGCATGTATGTTATATGAAAGATGCTAAGCCTAAAAATAACCCTTGTATAACTGTATACTACGAAATAGAAACATATACGAACGCTGAAACCAAAGAGGTAATTCCACATTTACTTGTGAGCCAGACTATCTGTGATGAGTGTATGGATATCGAATGTGACGAGTGCCCCAAATGTGGTAAACGGACAAACGTTTTTAAAACGAATGTCAGCGATAGTCCTGTGAAACTATTTGTGTCCTATATTGTCAAGTTAGCCGACAAGTTCAAAAAAATGACTGTGTATATTCTCGCCCATAACGGGGCAAAGTTTGACACGCAGTTCCTTTATAAGGAGTTGCTTGAACACGAATCCTCTGAGATATTTACAGGTGATCCATTGAAAAGAGGCAACAAATTAATACAGATGCAGATAAGAGGCAATGTACAATTTAAAGATACTTTATTATTCACACCTTGTAAATTAGCAAAGCTACCCAAGGTGATGGGAGTAGCAGCTGAAGTTTCCAAAGGATACTTCCCTTACACTTTCCTCACCAGCGAGACTTTAAAATACGTAGGCCCACCACCCCCCAAACATTATTTTGACTGTATGGATGAACGTGAAGACTTTGATCGATACTACGACAGTTTTTAATGAAAGTAACCCTTATAATATAGCTGATGAATGTGAGCGTTATTGCGTGAATGATGTGCGCGTGCTTAGAGTATGTTTTCCAGGCCTTTAGAAGGATGTACATAGCCCGTTTCAAATGCGATCCACTGCAAGTCGCAACCACCATCGCATCATTATGTTTTACGGTGTTCAAGAATAACTTCATGCCGAAAGACACCTTAGCCATTATTCACCCGAAACAATCCCCGCAGTTACGGGCACAAGGCTATTTACTGGCTCATACACCTACAGCAACAGACAGGTGTATACATAAAGCACGCCCGCAACACGGGTGAAGTACCCATTAAGATTAATGGACGTGTTTTTTGGGTTGATGGGTTAAGTGAAAACCGTGTCACTGGTGTGAAGACTGTGTACTCCTTTAACGGTTGCTGGTGGCATGGATGCCCCCGTCCTGAGTGCGGAATCACCGGAGATATCCACGGTAGGTCTCCTGCCGACTGTCTTGCATCGACCCGCACCCGCGATCAACTTATAGGATCACAGTTCACTCACAAATTCTTGTGGGAGCATGAATATGATGCACGGATGGAGACAGACGAGGTGTACCGTGAGGAAATAAAAAACGATCAAGCGTTCAATGGTGCTGGATCCTCTCAAATGTGGTGATAGCTTGTTTGGAGGACGTACAAATCCTTTCAGACTATACTTCCCACCTACGGATGGCGTGAAGCTCCATTACTACGATTTCTGTTCTTTATACCCATACGTGATGAAGAGCAATCCGTACCCCGTGGGCGCTCCTGAGAAACTGGTGGGACCTAGCCTACCCTCCATCAATGAATTTTCAAAAAATTTGAATGATCGTTACTTTGGGCTCTCTTTCGTAGACGTACTCCCCCCACGCAATTTATGGATGCCGATCTTACCTGTCGTTATCGACGACAAGCTCATGTTTCCCCTGTGCGTGAAGTGCGCTGAAGAGGATAACGGCGAATGTAACCATATACCCCACCAGCGTAAGATCAGAGGCGTATATACAAGTCCTGAGTTTGCCCTAGCCGTGCGCCATGGTTATAGAATACTGAAGATACATGAAGTGTGGAGGTTTCAGAAGCTACCCAACCTTTTCACACCATATATAAACACCTTTTTGAAGGATAAGGTTGAGGCATCAGGGTATCCGCGAGGAGTTGATACCGAAGATGAAAAGTCTGCCTATATTCAACGTTACCGCGACCGCGAAGGTATACAACTTGATCGTGTCCAATTGTAAAGAATCCTGGCAAGGCTTTAGTGCAAAGTTGTGTCTAAACAGTCTATGGGGAAAATTTGCGCAGAATACCGGCAGAGGGAGCATTCATTTGGCACAAAGTTATAGCGATGTCTGGGATTATGCCAATGCCCCCGATAAAGAGGTCATGGAGATCGTAAATGTAGGTAATACTTACGTAATAAAGTACAACAACACTGAATTTGCCACAGATACCTCAAGGGTTACAAACATACCTGTGGCCAGCTTCACAACAGCCTACGCCCGTATAAAACTTTGGGGTCTATTGCATTCTCTTGGGCGGAGAGTATTGTATGCCGATACAGATAGCGTGATATTCACAGAGAGGGAGGGTGAATACATGCCCACTATTGGGGAGTTCCTCGGCGAGCTCACTGATGAGATCAAGGATGAGTATGGGGACAACGCATACGCCGACTCTTTTGCCTCAACAGGACCTAAGACTTATGGGTACGGGTCAGGGTGGGGGAGGAAATGAAATATATCGTGAAGGCAAAGGGTATTACGCTCAACCATGCGAATCGGGAGGTTGTTAACTTTGAGTCGTTGAAGGATCTAGTATGTTTGGATGAACAACCTCCCCAACTAATTGTAGGCACCCACAATTTTCGGGCGCAGAAGCTGGGGGGCGTGAAGGAACTTAGGGGTACGATGGTGGCCGTAACACCTATAGGAAACGTTACCAGTTACCTGGTACCTATGATACCGTACCCTTTGGATACCAATGATGCTTCTAACTCACACGTCTTGTATATAATCGTATCTATTTGTAAATATGTATATATATAACTTGAATATCTCGTTTATTAAATCGTATTTGTAAATATATATAACTTGAATATCTCGTTTATTAAATAAATCATGTTTCAAATAGCGTTTCACTTTCTCCTTTGTGTGTGTGTGTGTTGTGTGTGTGTGTAGGTGAAAGTTCTAAGCTCCGCCCACTGTAAGACCGTGAGTCATGCTACTATCTGGGAGTCTCTGCGTGGTCAGTCGACCGCAGTAAGCCCGAGAGATCAGACGTGTATTCAGATCAGACGTGTATTCAAATGGCTACCTTTAATATTGCTTGTACAACGTTTACGAAATGGTATTCAGTAAAATGCCAGGATGTGGTGGATACGAAAAACTTCCTATTCATCCCTCCTATGCCTCTTTTAAAAACACATTGGATTGTGCGAAGTTCCAAGATGTACAAATACTCTACGGATGTTCTGGTGAGACCGTTGAAGGCTTTCGTTGCACAGACGATGTGCTGAAGTATACTGCAGAGCTAAACTTTATAAAGTCTCACATACACCGTGAAGTAAAAGAAACAACGCGTGCAGAAGAGAAGCAGCAGGTATGGATAATGAGTCTTGCTGATGGGTGGTATGACAAGCGGTATTACGTCATGCTACACCATGTCGATTACTCATACCCTACGACTGAAAATGTGAATCTCGTGATCATGGACAATCTTAAGTATTTTTATCACTATATTAACGTATATCATGATGAGGTTCGTAGTGAGGTTGTGGCTAGTGCCCTGCGTGAATTTTTAACAGAGTTTAGAGACGAGTATCGTTTGATGGGCAGAAAGGAAAAATATGAACATATGTTCCTCTGAAATAGTGCGCCGGAGTGTGGAGATGTTTAGTAAAACATAAAATGTTCCTAGTTCTTATCCAAACTGTCTGGTGCGTAGGCTGGTAGTGATATTCTTGTACCGGTACAACAATTCGACTCGCGGAACAAGCCCATTCACGTATCATCGAGTCAGCCGCCGTCGAACCATTCCTGCCTACCTGCATGCCTCACACGGCTCATAGTTATCTCAGAGCTTGAGCCGAGTGGACGTGCGCTCCTCGAATACGATGGAACTTCCTTTGAGCAGCATTCTCAACGCCTCGTACGATGTGTCCGTGACGAAATCGTTGCGCGTGTTCAGGCGTAATTCCGGTACCATTAGCTATGTACTGGAAACGGAATGTAGACCGACAAACAAACGGGTTTATTTAAGTATCGAGGAGATGAATAGAATCTTTGTGATAGTTGAGAAGTGAAGTGAAGATCGTTATAAAATACCTGCTAACGTAGGTACAAGAAGAGAGCAGATTAGTGACGCACCCTCATACGCCGTTGTATGTACGTTGTGTATAAATAACGATCGGCCGTGCATTGATATACGGCTGATGTGGAAGAATGCTTCTGATAATAACGCTCTTATTCCTACGCGAAACCGTTTCATCCTCGACAGAATGTTTGAAATCGTCGGATTCCGTAAGCTGAAACCTATATTAGACGCGCGTGTTACGAACATGCTTTATTTTGATACAGTACTTGAATACGCCTACACCGCTCTGCTCGATGGGTTTACCGAGTGTAGGACTGGTGAGAATGGTCTAGAGCTGGACGTTTATTTAAAAAGTTTAGACTCTTTGAAATACCATGAACTTTGGTACAAAGCAATTGATCGGTACAAGGCTGAGCTCACCTACACCGTTCACCCTGAAGAACTATTTCTTTATATAACGCGCAGTTGTCGTAACGATTTAGAAGATTATTTCAATTGCCGCTATGTTGAGTGAGTTCACGATTGAAAAGCTCTAGTCGGTAGAAATAAACCCTCGATTGGAAAAGCGTGTTTATAAACTTGTATTTAATAATGTAGCTAACGATGAACTCTTTGTGCGTGCTTTTGATTGTATTCTAGACGTGTTTAAAGATGACTTACCAACCGGTTGTAAAGTGGGAACAAAAATAGTACTGAACGATATGAAAGCCCTTCATATCGAGTACAGGTTTCCCTATACTTTAAGCGGTGAAATATTATTAAGCCGCATATACTGCGTAATGCAGAGCAATAATGATGTAATTGTAAACTCGATTAAGACCGAGTTTAGTATTTTGAAAAAAAAGTGAATTGTATTTTTATATATATATATTTTGCTTGACATTTCTCCTGTACTGATTATAAGCATATTTCTATTGATTTGTGTTTATATATATATATATTTTGCGTGATATTTCTCCTGTACTGTTATGTACATATTTCTATTGAAGTGTATATTTATTTGAAATGTATATTTTATTTTATATATATCCATAATTGTGTGTATATATTTCCTGTACTGTTATATGCATATTCCTCAAATGTATATTTATTTTCTATATATTTATAATAAACAGAATGATGCAATGTTGTTTTACTTAATTGTTACGCCTTCTACTACCGGTATTCTTTTAAGAAATATAATAATGCATACAACGGTATTGCGGTATCTGGCAATATTTAAGCCTTCTAAGCCAACTGGCTGATTAGGAGTCTATAATAATGTATACAATGGTATCTGGCAACTCGGTCTTCGATTAGAGAATACATGGCGCTATCTGGCAACTCAAGCCATTTACAGCCAACTGGCTGATTAGGCGTATATAATAATAATGTATACAATAATACTGCTAAAAAGAGGTATCTGGCAACTCAAGCCATTTACAGCCAACTGGCTGATTAGGAGTCTATAATAATGTATACAATGGTATCGCGGTATCTGGCAACTCAAGCCATTTACAGCCAACTGGCTGATTAGGAGCCTATAAAACAACGCCTACTCGGCTAAAGTCTTAATGTGCACTTGGCTCCTGCCAGGTGAACACCTCTCCTCCTCCTTTCTCTCCTACTTTCTCTCCTCCTTCTTTCTCTTGGGGGATAACGCCGCCTCCAAGTTTTCCTTGTTGCACCTGCAGCATCCCCCCTTTGGGGGAATTTTTTTCTTTTTTTTTCTTTTTTTTAATTTTTTTTGCAACCCCCACCCCCCTTTGCAACATTACATAATAACCTGCAACATTCTTGCACTCTCCCCTTTTGCGGCTATACTACTAACGTCTACGCCCTAGTACTTTCGATTAATAAGTCAGCTATCTATGATTTTGTAGTTAAATTTAAAATGCATGTATGCAAGTGACACGCCAACAATATCATTATTTAAAAAACACGAATTTTGGCACACTTGGATAAAAAGGTTCGCCATCACTGCTCTATGTAATGTCCTCTTAGCTCATGAACTCTTTGCTCACGAACAAAATTTTGCAGTAGGCTGGACAGAGTATCTGTTGAAATTTGAGAAATTTTTTGTTCACTTGATGTTTTCAACTCTTCTGTTGCGCATGGATTCTGTTTAAACACTATCTTTTAAATAACCCCACAGATAAAAGTCACAGGAGTTTAGATCTGGTGATGTTGGTGTCCATGATATTCCTTTATGATAAACCGCAGGAAACTGTTGGGTAAGACTCTTCCGTCGAAAGTATCGTATTACTTACCAAAATAAATTTCATTATATATTTTTATATATATATATATATATGTTAAACATTTGTGTGTGTATATATATATATATATATATATATATATATATATATAATATATATATATGTTAAACATTTGTGTGTGTGTGTATATATATATATATATATATATATGATGAATAAAACCACGAAGGAAAAAAGAAACACCCCTTTGTGTTTCTTTTTTCCTTCGTGGTTTTATTCATCATAAATACTTTTCACGTGTCACTTTCGTGAAATAATTTTTCATATATATATATATATATATCGGGTGGCTAGAAAAAACGTGTCGCTATTTAAAATACAGTAACTCAAAAGGATCACCTGAAGATCCGTCACCCCAGCCTTTTTAGTTAGCTTTATAAGGCTAACTAACGAAAATATCACGACCTAACAAAACTAATCGTTAGGTCAACTCTACGCCCTTGACGACTGGTTAGGTTAGGTCGTGATATTTTCGTTAGTTAACCTTATAAAGCTAATTAAAAAAGGCTTGGGTGACGGATCTTCAAGTGATCCACTCAAAAATTATAAACTTTACAATCATGAGATTTGGCTCAGTATAATTTCAATTATCAACATTCCATAAAAATTTCAGAATTCTGTCTGCTAAACTTTTTTCCATAGTGAAAGAGGCAAAAATATAAATCAATGAAAACAATATCATGAAATCGCAAAAAAAACACTTTTATTCACGCGTCAACAACTCCCACTTCCAGTTACCCCAGTTGGATTTATTTTAGTATCAGGTCATTCCATAAGTAATGTCGTTTTTTACGATAGATTAAGTTTAAACTAGTCCTACTCGGTTTAAGCATAAATTTTCCGAAGGTTAGATCTAAGAGGAGATGTATCGTGTTTCGCTACATACTTTACAGACCTTGACCAGTGAAGTCGTGTGTTTTGCTTTATGTGAACCCCTCATAAACATGGCGGTATCAGAAGAGCCTATCAGGCATATAATGCTTTACGAGTTCAAAAAAGGGAATAGTGCTATTGAAGCAACGCGAAACATTCAGGACGTTTATTGCAACGATATTCTGCATGTGAGGAAATGTCAAAGATGGTTTCAAAAATTTAGGAATGGTGACTGCTGTTTGACAGATGCAGCACGCTCTGGACGCCCTGCTGAGTTTGATGATGACCTGCTGTTAGCCGCACTTGAAGAAGACTGTTCAACAACTGTCGAAGAATTGGCCCAGAAACTCAATTCATCCCCGTCCACCATCCATCGACATTTGCAACTCGGGAAAGTGCCTAAGTTAGGAAAATGGGTGCCACATGAATTGTCGGTCGACAATCTGAGGGTGCGGGTAAACATTAGCACAGCTCTTCATTCCCATGAACTCCAAGATCCGTTTTCGCACCGTTTAGTGACTGGTAATGAAAAGCGGATACTGTACCAGAATGTTAAGCGCCGTCGACAGTGGGTTTGTGCCGGAGAACCAGCGACACCACAGCCAGAACCAAATCTTCACCCTCGGAAGGTGTTGCTTAGTGCTTGGTGGGATAAAGGTGGTGTAATACACTTTGAAACCTTACTACACAACCAAACAATCACCGCTCAAGTCTACTGTCAACAACTGGATCGATTGAACACTGCACTAAAAGAAAAGAGACCTTCTTTGATTAATCGGAAAGGAATCGTGTTCCACCACGACAACGCACGTCCTCATACCGCTCGGATCACTTCTGCAAAAATTGAGGAGCTTCGGTGGGAAGAACTTCCACATCCTCCATATTCTCCAGACCTTGCGCCTTCAGATTATTATCATCTCTTCAGGAGTCTGCAAAACTATCTTGACGAGAAACAGTATACTTCTTTAGATGACCTGCACACCAGTCTTTGTACGTTCTTTGCCTCAAAACCGCCTGAATTTTATAAACATGGCATCGAAAAGCTTGTAGGACGTTGGCAGAGTGTCATTGATTCCCATGGAAAATATATACTAGATTAAAAAGTTTCACTTGGGTTTTTTTTTGTCCTTCAAATTCCGATCTAAAAAACAACATGTGTGTAATTTGATAGCTTAAACTTTTTGCAACCCTTTTAATCATGGTTTTCAGCATAAATGACAAGGTAATAATTGATGCGTGTTTCACCGAGAAAGGATGGGTGGGTGAAAGAACCGTGAAAGAATTTCTTGAAAGAAATTGAAATAAAAGATCAGTGAATAGATTCACAAAGAAAATTCAAGAAACAGGATCGACTAAAAGGAAAGCTGGAAGTGGTAGACCAAAAAGTGTTTCTACTGAAAAAATATGGCTTGTGTACAATCTGTTAGCTCTTCCCAGGAAGATCGACCTGGGACTCACTTGTCTCAGCTAAAAATCGCAAAAGATTTGGGGATTGGCCGCGGTTTCGCTCAATTAATGCGGAGAAATCTAAAGAATAAGGTATTCAAAAGAATCCGTGTCTCAAGGCATGATAGTAATGTCACACAAAAAAGGAAGACTCGTTGCAGAAAGTTACCAGACAATTTTTCAGTTAGTGATATTAGAAAAAAATTTCACTGACGGAAAGGACTTTACCATTGAAATTGCGCGAAACCGTTAAAATGATGTTGTTTACGATACTCAGAAAAAAGAAATTCCTGCGTCAAGACTGTACCACTAAACATCTCGTTTTTCAAAGAAAATTATGGTTTTAGCTGGAGTGTCTTGGAATGGAAAGACTAATATTCATTTCAGTGACACCAATAACACTAAAGTGAACTCTGAAACTTATTCTCAAATTCTTGGACGAAAATCTCTTGCCGGATTGCCGCCGTCTGTATCCTGATAATGACTTCATATTCCAGCAAGACTCGTTCAACTTCTCATACGAGCAAGTCTACACAGGACAATCTGCAAAGGAATGTTGCTTATTTTATTAAAAAAAATGAGTGGCCTCCTCAGTCACCGGACTGCAGCCCGATGGACTATTCGATATAGAACTCATTGACAGAAAAAGTTTATGAAGGTCGAACAGAAAAGTTCAAGGAAAGGGAGTTAAAAGAAAAGATACTTGAATGTTGGAACAAAATAACTCTAAAAGAAATCAGAAAATGTATCATATCATGAAAAAAAAGACTAAGGTTTTTTAGTTAAAAAATAACATAAATTTTTTTATATAATTTTATTGTTTATTTCATTCAGTACATTATATTAAAATCTTAAAGTAAAAAATATATTTTATTAATTTGAATTCAATAACCATTAACCAAGTAGTATTAATAACATACATACTCGTTAAAATTTCGGCTTCAAAGATTAACTTTTCGGGCCTTAGCAGCTGCAAATCTTTGGATTATTTCATCCAGATCTAAATCCTTGGCGATGGCATTCCTTTTTTAAACTGTTCACTTGTTTCTTGTTGATTGATAGCGATATTTCGTCTTTTTTTTCTGTTGCTCTTTCGATTTTTGGCGCCCCCTAAACTTCGGCGCCCTGAGCCAGCGCCACGTTGGCTCGCCCCTTAAGCCGGCCCTGCCTTTCAGATGTTCCTTGTGATGATTCCTTATTTCACAGTGGTCTGGCTTGTTGCCCCTCCTCTTGAGTTGGCCTGATGAAGTAAAGAGTTGATTTTTGCGACTCCACTTCACAGAGCCAGGTACTCTCGGCTCTTCTGGAATTGTTCTGAGCCAGCCCTCTAGTCTTCTTTTGAAGATATCTACCGCTACACCACTATATACTGTATATATGTTGATTCGTTTCAGTAGAATTTATTTCAGAAAAACCTTAGAATTTTAAATAAAAATGTATGTTATTTCAGAAAAGTTAAAAGTTAGGAACAAAATGTGGAGAGAGAAGAACCACAACCTTTTACACCCGAGTCTATAACTTCAAAGACAGACTGAGAGAGAAAATGAACAAATAAAGCAGTATAAACCCCGCTTGACTGCCTTAGAAGGTTTGAAAATAAGGTTGGTACAAATCATAGGAAAAGGTTCTGGGTACCTGGTGATTATTACACCAAGTACCCTTTGGGTTCCGAGTTGATGAAACCAAACATTTTTTAGTTTTAATTATTTATTATTATTATTATTATTATTATTATTATTATTATTATTCAAGCTTTCTCCTGTTTATTTAGTTCTTCATATTTGTAACAAAGTTATTTTATAAAATATTTTTCTCCTGTACTTTTAATAATTAATTTTATGTTTTAGGCTGTTTCATTTCTCTAAGCCTTTGAGTGAGTATTTGGGCATTGTACATGAGTAAACACACTGGAATTTCCGCTGTAAGGTCTCTAGAGGATACGTTTGGTTTTGGGAGAGGCATTGGGCCTTGGATAGATTGAGATGTTGTTTATCTTACTATTTTAGTTTATCTGAAGTTCAAGCCAGGTCAAAGATGGTGGCAGTGATACGAACCCTAACGGAGAGCGTTTGTGGCTGAGTGAACAAACAAACTGGAATTTCCGCTGTCAGATCTCTAGGGATACGTTCGGCTTCGGGCGATACAGTGGGCCTTGGATACAGCCTTGGGCAGAGCTAGGTTCTGTTTGTCTTACTTTTTAGTTTACTTGAGGGTCCAACCAGATCAAAATTGGTGGCGATGAGACCCTAGTAAGAAGAACGATGCCGTGTATTCTCTATCTGATTTCATTGATGGCTAACTGGAGAGCCATTATGGCTGGGGAAGGGGGTGAACTATGAATTTTCCTACCATGATAAAATTGTCAGATACTATTTTTTTCTTTATAAACTCAGTTGGTTCTATACTTTGCTAGGTAAAAGGTGCTGCTGGTCCGTTAAACTTAGTGTTATACATTTGTGAATTTATTTTAATTTGTGCATGATAAAAGTTCAAATTAATTTTTGTTAGAACTCGTACAAATTTGTGAATAAAGAGAGATGTACTTTGTGAATTTATTTGAACTTTTATATAACTGTGAGATAATGAAAGAGTAGTGTGATGTTCTGAGTTTATTTAAATTATGAGTTATAAAAGTTTTAAAGTCTTAAATTATGTTTGAACGTATGTAAATTTGTGAAATTATTTTAAGCAAATGAAAGATGTATTTGCGTTTATTTTGAGAGAGAGAGAGAGAGGAGAGAGAGAGAGAGAGAGAGAGAGAGAGAGATTGATTTTCGAATTTATAATATTTTTAATATTATTTCGGGTTCTATAAAAAGAGTTGTACTTTGTGAATTTATTTGAACTTGTATACAATTGTAAGTAAATGAAAGAGAGTGAGTTTGTGATTTTATATGCGGTGTTTGTATGTTTGTTTTGTATTAAGATTTGAATATTTTTTACTTTAATTTGAACTTCTTGTTGCCTACTTTTGCGAACACCCGCACAGTGGGATAATTGTGGCTGGCCAAGCCGGGACGCGATACCGGCGGGGTTATTGGCATCAGCCCCTTGAGGTTTTGTGGCTATAATGTGAACTTTTATTGTGGGCCGGGACTGACTTGAGTATTTGTGTGTATGGCCTTTGAATTTTGCGGTGAGATAATTCTGTCTTTACTTTATCATTTGCAAATACTTTACTGTAAAGTCCGCTTAACGACTTAAATATTTAGGTTTTAAAATTGTTGGAATTTAAATAATTTAATAAGAATTTAAATAATTTAAATTTGTAATTATATTTTGCATCGTGTATTTTTCCAAAGTTCATTTTTTTTTTTTTTTTTATTTACACCGTGTATT
This sequence comes from Bathynomus jamesi, assembly GCA_023014485.1. Classification (NCBI taxonomy): domain Eukaryota; kingdom Metazoa; phylum Arthropoda; class Malacostraca; order Isopoda; family Cirolanidae; genus Bathynomus; species Bathynomus jamesi. The sequence continues at coordinate 15,146 of JAJOZX010001812.1, forward strand.
TTTCCAAAGTTAATTTTCATTTATAGACTGACTGAAGAGTATTTTTGTATATTCTTTTAATTTCGACTTTACCATATGAAAGAGGAGAGGTTTGAACATGAAGTAGTCTGGCTTGTTTAGTTCGGAGTGGAAGGAGCTTGCTTGTTTTATATACAGGGTGTTTCAGGAGGAAAGGTCAATACTTCGGGAGGTGATAGTATCGGTCATTGTAAGAAAAAAAGTTCATATGAACATGTGTCTAATTCTGAATGGTTACGGAGATAGAGCTGTTTGAATCTACAAATACAAAAGCATTGTTAATGGTAATCAAGAAAGAGAAACCAATTACTGTTTCTAACATTTAATGTTTAAACATTGGCATTTTGAATGGTATCAGATAGAGAAATGACAAATTTGTTACAGTTTACAATACGTTTTCGAAAATCCCATCGTCAATCTCAATGCACTTTGCAACTCGTGTGCGAAGATCGCTAGTTGTTCGTCTGAGTTGATTTTGACGTTCCTTTACGCGAGCAGCAGCATCCAAAATGCGCGCGAGCAATTCGTCTCGTGTATCCACCTTTTTTTTGTAAACTTGACTTTTCATCCACCCCCACAAACAATAATCTAATGGAGAGAGGTCTGGAGACCTTGGTGGCCATTGAATAGGATCACCACGGCCGATCCATCGACCAGGGAAAGTTTGATTTAGGTATCGCATCACCAGACGGGTAGAATGTGGAGGAGCTCCGTCATGCTGAAAGTACATACCGGCGCGTGTAGCCAAAGGAACATCCTCAAATAGTCCTGGCAATTCATTTTGCAGAAATTCTCAGTAACTTTGTCCTGTAAGACGATTCTCTAAAGTAACAGGGCCAATCAGGTGATCATCGATGATACCGCACCACACATTGGCAGAGAAGCGATGTTGAAAATTTGTTTCCACAGTGGCATTTGGATTTTCGTCTGACCACCGATGAGAGTTACGAGTGTTGTTGATACCGTCACTGGTGAAAGTAGTTTCATCGGTGAACAGTATTAATCGAAGCAATCGGCGATTAGCATTTACCCAATGACAAAATTCCAGTCGCATGGCAGCGTCTCCTGGTTGAAGGTGTTGTACACGCTGTACATAATATGGATGCAAGCCTTCCTCACGTAATGTTCGCCATACTCTTGTGTGTGGTACACCGAGACGTGTAGAAATTCTTCGTGAGCTAGTAGTAGGACTACGCTCTACCAGCTGAAGAATGTTTTCCACTTCATCCACATCTTGTTGACCTTCACGTTCAGATGAAACATGAGCGCTGGGAAGTGTATCAATCTCACGCAATGTGTTGAAAACCCTGGTAAACACTCTTCGATCCGGAATTCTGCGGTTCGGAAACCGTCGACGGTATTCTGCAACAGCAGCTGTTGCACTTCCATCGCAAAAACCGTAGACATACACCATATCTGCATATTCGGCATGTGTGAAGGTGTGTGGCATTCTTAACACTGCTTCAAACACCAAACAATGTCACTCACAACAGTCAGCTGTCGAGTGGCTTATGTTACATGCTTACATTACAGCTTATATGGTTCAAGGTTATAGGGGAGGGAAGGGGGAGGAAGAGCTGCGCGCGCATCAGATTCAACCAGCGCTATCTCCGTAACCATTCAGAATTAGACACATGTTCATATGAACTTTTTTTCTTACAATGACCGATACTATCACCTCCCGAAGTATTGACCTTTCCTCCTGAAACACCCTGTATATAAAACAAGCAAACTCCTTCCACTCCAAACTAAACAAGCCAGACTACTTCATGTTCAAACCTCTCCTCTTTCATATGGTAAAGTCGAAATTAAAAGAATATACAAAAATACACTTTTTTTCTCACAATGACCGATACTATCACCTCCCGAAGTATTGACCTTTCCTCCTGAAACACCCTGTGTGTGATATATATATATATATATATATATATATATATATATATATATATACAGGGTGTCCCATCAGTCCGTCATCATAGAAAAAATAATAAAAAAAGGCAAAACAAAAGCTTTTATTTACAGAACGTGCTCAATATGTCCACCATTGTTTTCAATACACAAATTCAGACGTGATACCCAGTCAGCAAGCACACGGTGAATGATGTCAGGAGTAATGGTGTTACATGCCCCAATAATGCGCTGCCGCAAATGTTCAACACTCCTAATTTTCTCTGCGTATACCAGCGCTTTCAAGAGGCCCCAGAGATAAAAATCTAGTGGCGTGAGATCCGGGCTTCTAGCTGGCCATTCCACAGGCCCTCGACGTCCTATCCAATCAGAGCTGGGCAGTATTTAAATACATTTGTATTTAAATACGTATTTAAATACATTTGTGTATTTAGAACTGTATTTATAAATACATTGTTTTTCATGTATTTAAATATATTATTTAAATACTTTAATGAGTATTTAAATATAATGTATTTAAATACTCAAAATATATAAATGTAAATACTTTTACTGGTTTAATACACGTTCTGTACTAAACAGTACGACGCGTCGACAGTGTAGTACAGCATGGTTCATGTTTCAACGTGTCAGTTCAATCAGTTGTGTGCCACTCTTAATCGAAAGCGGTTGATTTCTTTATCGTGTGCGTGTCATGGCTTCAACAAGCAAATCCGGTGAATCAAACAGTGATATATCTGCAGATAACAATTTAAAATGTACTTACAAATGTAGTATCTAAATACATTCGTAAAATGTATTTAGTATTTAGTATTTAAATACATTTCTCCCATGTATTTAGTATTTAGTATTTAAATACATTCAATGTATTTATTGCCCAGCTCTGTATCCAATGACCAGGGAATTGTTGGTACAGGTATTCCCTTACTTGGGTGCTGTAATGTGCAGGAGCGCCGTCTTGCTGGAACCATGTTGGGAAATTTCCTTCTTCGTTCAAGACACTGGGAAATGCTTCTTCCTTGAGCATATGTAGGTAGGTGCCTCCAGTGACATGTTCATCGTAAAAGAAGGGGCCTATGATGCGATCCTTCCAATAGGTAATTTAATCTAAAAGCTACTAAATTATTGAATACATAAGAACTATATAAATGAAATTAGACAATTAACATGTACAGAAAACAAAAATTATTATAACAATTATTAGAAATAGTATTTAATTAAAGCAGGCAGTTAAGTGGCAAGAATTTAAGAGAGAGGCTTGGTGCCATCGTCGTACGGAATATTCCAAATATCTACAAAACAATCTGAAATTTTTTTTCTTTTTCCCCAATAGACAACCTGTTCAAAAGTCTAATAAGCTATCAAGTACATAATGATTATATGAAAGAAAAAATTACACTAAAAAATGTACACATAAGAATGTTACCAATTCTTCAAAGTATTATTTATTTGATTAGGGCAAACAGTTCCGGGGCAAGAATGCGGTCAAAAGTAATAGGCCTACGGCAATTAAATTTAAAAAATAAAACAATCTAAAGATTTTTTCTCAATAGATAACTTAATTATTGAATACATAAAACTCTATAAATGAAATTAGACAATTAACATGTACAGAAAACAAAAATTATTATAACAGTTATTAATTAAAGCAGGCAGTAAGTGGCAAGGATTTAAGAAAACGGATCAATCCCAGAATAGGCACCTGAAATCATTTTTAGGTGCTTAATCTGGGATTGAGGCAAAACACAGGTGCTTAATCTGGGATTGAGGAGAAAAAAATATAAACAGTTTTTAGAGATATAATTTCATTGTTTTTATCAATATTTGAAAAAATCAACTCTAACCTAACCTAACCTAACCTAACCTAACCTATATCTATACCAATTTATGTGGCAAGATAGATTTGCTTCAGATGGATTCAGAAACATTCGGGCTCATATTGCAGGAATTTATAATATCTAAAATTTTTATTTATTCATTAAACCACTTTAAACCTTTTATAACTTTGCCTTTATTACATTTGTAATAAACTTTGTATAAACAATAAATTTTGTAATCATCAGGTTTTTTTTATTTAATTCCTTGCAAGGTGCCTATTCTGGGATTGAGGTTGAACGCAGGTGCTTCATCTGGGATTGAGGTACATCAGGTGCCTATTCTGGGATTGACCCAAGAAAACAAAGGCATGGTGCCATCGTCGTACGGAATATTCCTAATATCTAGAATAATCTGAAAAAAATTTCCCTCAATAGATAACCTGTTCAAAAATCTAATAAACTATCAAGTACATAAAGATTATATGAAAGCAAATACAATTAAAATGTACACATAAGAATGTTAACAATTCTTAAAATATTATTTATTTAATGAAAGCAAACAGTTAAGGGGCAAGAAAGCAGTCAAAAAATATAATAGGCCTTACATCAACTTTCTAACAATGTACGAGTCTAATTTATAAAGCCTAGGGCTAATATTAAGAACCAAATCCACATTATTCTTGATCACACTCGATTCAAGTATATTTCTACTAACAATAGATTTACTAAAACTTAATTTGGAGGCATTTTCCCAGTCAATGGGATGATTAGCATCTCTTACATGAATGAAAATGGCGTTAGATTCCTGGCCGATTCTTATACTGTATTTATGCTGTTTAATACGTAATTCAAGCGTCTTACCAGTTTGACCAATGTAAAATTTATTACATATTGTGCACAGAATTTTATATACACAACCCTGTTCACTTAAAGGGGAGTTTTTAATCAATGAATTCTTAATTACATCTAAATTTCTGAACGCAATATTTACATTAAAGATCCTCAGTAGTTTCGGCAGATCAAGGAAATTTTCTCTAAATTTTTTGTGTTATAAGGAATCTTGTCCGTTACCTCGTAGATGGTTTTCTTTGCCATTTTCAAGGATTTATCTATGCAGTTCTTTGGATATTTTAAATCAAACGCAATTTTATATATTTTACTAATTTCATCATTACTGAACTCTGGGCTACAAATTCGTAAGCCTCTTAAGAACAAAGTAGAAAGAACGGTTCGTTTTACGTTAATGTGGTGAGCTGAATAATAATTCACTAGGCAACAAAGATTTTGTTACAGAAGACCAAATAGGTGCTCCTAGCTAATTTCGGTATGCTGATTTCAAATCTATAATTAGATTTTTTCTATCACGTCTAGATTTTGTGTAAAATGCAAATCACTTTTAGTAAAATTTTCTACCACGTCCAGATTTTGGTTTTAATCGGCTTAATGCCAGTAATATGAAACTTGCTTTTCAAGGTTAAAGCAATTTTTTTTGCCAACTATATACAAATTCGAACAATTTTGATAAATAAAATTTATCCCGAGTTAGCAACACTGAGTCAAGAGCATAGTAACGGGCAACGGCCCAACGGTCAGTCGCTACGTGACAGTCAAGCAGAACGGTTGTTGAAGCTCTCTGCTGATGAGCAAGTGACAGGTTGTGGTGACTTGTGTGTTTTTATAGCATTTGTTTTGTACTACGGTGTGTATTTCTTTTTATTTTGCACATCGTAATAATTACTTTCTACGTTTTTTCAGATATTGTATGGTAATTCAAAATGGCATCAAATAGACGTGCTTGTGTAAATCACCCAGACAACTTCTGCTTTGTCTGTGGACAATATACACCTAAGCCACAACGTAGAAACATAACAACAAAGATTAAACTTGCCTACAAGTGTTATTTTGACTGTAAGTTAGGAGACCAACAGAGGGACTGGGCACCACATATTTGCTGTGCACAGTGCAATGCAATGTTAATAGCTTGGATGAATGGTAAAAGAAAAGCTATGCCGTTCTCAGTCCCCATGGTTTGGCGTGAGCCGAAAAATCACTTCAATGATTGTTATTTTTGTTTGACAAAGATTGCTGGTTTCACAAAGAAAAACAAATCAAAGATCACGTACCCAAACTGCGAATCAGCAATGAAACCAGTACCACATGATGAAACAAATCCACCACCAGTTCCACCAGCAACGATAACAGACAGCAGTTCATCTGAAGATTCTGCTAGTGATATAGAAACAGGGAAAGATGGCATATATGTTCCAGATGCAAATATTTCCCCACATTTGTTAAGTCAAGCGGAGTTAAATGACTTAGTGCGCGATTTGGAATTACCAAAAGAAAAGGCAGAGTTGCTTGGTTCAAGACTTCAAGAATTTAATCTTCTCCAACCAAACACCAAAGTTTCCCATTTCCGCCATCGCCATTTGCAGTTTTCATCATTTTACTTACAGGAAGAAAACGTTTGTTTCTGCCACGATATCAGTGGTCTGATGCAAGGGATTGGCTGTCGCTATGATCCAAAAGAATGGAGACTGTTCATTGACTCTAGTAAAGCTAGCCTTAAAGCTGTATTACTGCACAACGGCAATGAAAAACCTTCAATACCTGTAGCACATGCCACTGGCCTTAATGAGACTTATGAATCGATGAAACTGCTGCTAAGACTCATCAAATATAAGGACCACACATGGAATATTTGTGGCGACCTTAAAGTTGTATCATTACTTCTTGGGTTACAGTTGGGCTACACAAAGCATATGTGCTTTTTGTGTCTATGGAACAGCAGAGATGACAAGAACCACTACAAAAAACATGATTGGCCATCTAGAACTGAACATGTTGTTGGTAAATACAATGTGAAACACCCAGCACTTATTGACCCTCAGAAAGTACATCTTCCACCACTTCACATTAAACTTGGCCTTATGAAAAATTTCGTGAAGGGTATGGATCATCAAGGTAGTGGTTTCTAATATTTAAAGGATAAATTCAAAGGAATATTGACAGATGCTAAGCTAGAAGCTGGAGTTTTCACTGGACCACAGATCCGCAGTGTCATCCACGACTCATCGTTTCCATCTAACCTAAATGAGAATGAACTAGGAGCATGGACATCTTTCGTTGAAGTTGTCAAAAATTTTCTTGGAAACCACAAAGCTGAAAACCACCGTAAACTCGTAGAAAACATGCTTAAATCTTATGAAATAATGGGATGCAGAATGTCTTTGAAAATTCATTTTTTACATTCTCATCTTGACTTCTTCCCGGCCAACCTTGGGGCTGTAAGTGACGAGCATGGTGAGCGCTTCCACCAACAGATCTCAGTTATGGAAAACAGATACCAAGGTAATTTCAACCCAAATATGATGGGAGATTATTGTTGGTTCCTGCAGAAGGAGAGCTCGTCATCCTACAAGCGACAAAGGAAGAGGACACACCAAAGTTTCACTTAAGAACAGGAATTTGCCTTTCAGTAGTAACAACAAAATACTAACGCGCTTTGGGTGGATGGTTGGGCGCAGGGGTGGTAACTCCGCCAGCGGAATTCCGCTGTCTGTCTTAAGCCAGAATAAAGGAGGAAAGACATCCCTGTTCACTAATTATTTAAGTATGCTTAACATAAAACGTGGCACGGAAAAGTAGCTTAGACGGCTTTCGTAATAGAAGCGGTGAGAAAAAAAATGAAAAATAGGGGTTTTCGGTTACACAAAATCTGGACGTGATAGAGAAATTTTGATATCAGATCTGAAATCAGCATCAGCGCTTTAGTAGGAATCAGTAGTTCACGTGTCTGTAACAAAAAAAAAGTTGAAATTTGTTGCCTAGTGATAATGTATATAGGAACAATTATAATTATTACTGGGTTTTCTGTAAATATTGTACTTAAACTTTTTTCCAGACCTATATATTAAAACATCTAAAAAAGGGATCGACGAGTCTTTTTCTATTTCAACTGTAAAAGTGATAGAGGGAGTTAAATTATTAAGCTTGGGTAAGAATTCATTGAGATTTAAAGTTTCTGGCCAAAGACACAGAATATCATCTACATATCTAAACCAAGGAACGTAATTTGGCAGAATCTTCCTTAATAATTTACTTTCAAAGAACTCCATATATAAGTTACTTAAAATAGGGGGGGGAGGGGATTTCCCATAGCCATACCAAATTTCTGCCTAAAATATTCATTATTAAACACAAATTTCGAGTCTACTATGCACAGCTTAATTAATTCTATAATTGTAGCCACAGGTAATGGCAAATTATGCTTAACCAATTCTTCCGAAAGAAAAACTAATAGATCTTCCACCGGGGACTCTTGTAAATAAAGCGGTAACATCAAAGCTTACCAATCTAAAATTGTAATTTTAGATTGGTAAGCTTTGATGTTACATTGTTTTCAGTAGTTGGCTGTTTATAGATTAGAGACTGTTGGCAAATCCCAATTCTGAATACAGATTCTTATGTCAAAATGTAAAAGACAAAGATTTAGGGCTGAAAGTAATTACTTTTATAGAAAAAAATTAAATCGCATTCAAACGTTAAAAACTATTTATCGATGCATAAAACTTGAACAAACTTCTCTTACAAAATGAATAATCTTACATTGCATCAGTACTGGTACTGTTATAAATGTCTCTTTGATAAAAGTGCGTTCACAGTAATATTTAGCTTGTTTTCAGTTACCCAAGTGAGATCGGTAATGAATACAAAGCAGCTAAAATGTGTTTGGTAGGTATAATTTCATTATGATATGTCTTGTCAAAAGATAGATATCAAATTCGATAAACTAAGTGCTGTACTCCACATGCTCAAGAGAGTTCTGCAGTTTATAATTATGCTAATAACTCTTTAACAACAAAATTAGCTGGCAAGAACTCCCATATTGAAATGAAATGAAATGAAATGAAAATGAAAAGGTTTATTGGCAGACTATAGTCCATATGACAAATATTATTAATACAATGACAGTTCATATACTAAGGATAGAAATATATACAAATGATGAGAAATAATACTGTAATGTCGAAGTTAAGTGGAGCTACAGACAGACGTTTTCGTACCAAGAAGTCCATAGCTTAGAGGATAAATGGCAGGATTCATGGGTAGCTTCGATGATCGGGTTGGTTGATTTTTTAATTCTTTGCATTATACTGTGTTGAGCACGTCTTGTTACCTCCGGGAAGCTCGGGACATTGCGGGTAGCAAACATTTGCGAAGCTGAGCATCTCGGGGGTAATTTATGTAAGAGTCTAAACGACCTGTTGTACAGCAAATTTAGGGTTCTGCCAGAACCTTTTTTCTAATTCACCCACAGTTGCTGTCCGTATATATTACTGCAGAAAGTACGAGAGTGTCTTTAGCTTCACTTGTACAGAATCGAAAGTTCCTTATGGTCATATTCGCTTTAGCACACAGGCTTCGAGATTGTTTTCTTATATCCGAGTCATCACTCAAGGAGCTGGTAATAGTTTGACCCAAATACTTAAACTCTTGTACTTCCTCAATTACTTCACCATTCATTTAAACCTTATATCAGCTGGCTGATTACAGCTTTTAGGATGAAATTGCATAACCTTAGTTTTTGTAACATTAAAAAGAATATCATGTTTTTGCGAATACACTTCGCAGACTTTTAATAGCCGATCCAGACCTTTAACAGATAGACTTATTAACACCATATCATCGGCATAAACTAAGTCATTTATTCTTGTGTTATCTATACAACATCCCACTGTTGCCTCATTAAGTGAAGCAATTAATCCGTCAATATACACATTAAACAGCATATGGGAGAGCAAGGAGCCTTTTCTCACCCCGCAAGAGGAGCCAAAACACTCGGATAGTACATTGCCCCACCTAACAGTGAAAGATTGGTGGGAATACCAAAATTTCAATAAATTTAATATGTACATGGGAACCTTCCTATCTTCTAGTTTTGCAAATAAAATATTGTGGTTCACCCTATCATATGCCTTACTTATATCTAGGAAACAGCTATAAATAGTTGAATTACTGTCAGTGTATTTAGATATTGTTTCTTTAAGTACATAGATACACAGGTCAGTTGAGTGGGACCTTTTAAAGCCAAACTGATTAGATGTCCATAGGAAATCATGTAATCGGAGTAACAATTTTTTTTCTAGTAGTTTCCAAAAGCAGGAAGCGACAGCAATAGGCCTGTAATTATTGCTGGACAGAATGTCTCCGAACTTATTTTTGACGAGGGGCAAGATATATACCCTCATGAACACTGCAGGGATATAGCTATGAGCAAGCATGGCTGATGGGAGCAATGATATATGCAGACATACTACGTCTTTTGCATATTTTAAGTGCTCATTCGATAAGTCATCTACCCCTGACGCAGAACCAGTCTTTAACTCTTTAATTAACCTCTTTACTTCAGAAAATGATATCAAAGTATTTTCCCTTGTCCCTCCCACAATCGTTTCGCTGCAATCTATCTTAAGATTATCCCTACTCACACTGTTAAGAATGTTAGAATAGTGGTTTTTCCACAGCTTTGCAATTTCCTCCTCCCCCGACACCCCATCGATTGTTGGAGGGAGAACATTTTCGACACCCGTTTGATTCTTAGCAAATTTCCAAAAAATTTTATTATCGTTATTTATGCGAGCTTCACAGGCTTTTGATGCTCGAATAGACTCTTCTTCCTGTTTACATCGCCTTATGGCCGCCTTATACTGATCCCGACTTCTACACATATTCATGTATACTAGTCCTAATCTGGATCTACCATGAAAGCATTACAAATCATAGGCATCTTTCGATTCCCTCTTCAGGGGGGCAATAAAATCATTCCATCCAGGAATAATCTTAGTATGATAGTTGTAAGATTTAATCAAGGGGCTTCCTGCTTCTCTTAACAGGGATATTATCTTACTATAATACCTATTTATGAGTTTACAGTGAGAATCATTTGAGCAAGGATTATTACAGGCAAGGTGCAAAATTTCTAAATTATTAAGGAGGTGACTTGTTTTGTCTTTGTATTCTATTCTCTGCTGCATCGTAACATTGGACCAATCGACGCGATTATTCTTACCTATTGAGTTCTTGTTAAGTCGTGTTGCGCATAAATTGGTAAAGTTAATTAATATTTCTAATGGTCTATGAGCAGAAAGAAGGAAATCATGCAGAATACGAACTCTAATAATTCGATCCTTTAGATTATTACTAGTGAGACAATGATCAATCCACCTGGTGGTACCACTCATATCACTAACGTACGTAAAATTACAACTGGCTCCCTAATACATCTACAACACTTATACTTAAATTGGCCGACTCGCACATGTTACCCAATTCTACAAAGAATTCCGAGTTCACATGCGCGTTAAAGTCCCCCGTTATTATACAGTGAGAATATTTGGGGTTATCTGATAATGACTTAATTTTGTACAGCAAATCAATGTATTCATCTAGATTACTGCCTTTGTTGTATGGTAAATAGCAGTTTACAATTAATATGCAATCATTGTTCACTCGTAATTCAATTCCTAACAGCCTTACATTATCGCTTGTTAAAAATTTTATATGTTTTGACAAATTTTTCCTTATTAAGAAAGCAACACCACCAAAAGGCCTACCGTACATTAATTCATCTGACAAGTCTACTGCTGATGACGCATGGTACACAACGTCATCATAGATGGTAGCGAGGAATTTTAGCTCTTGCTTAGGTAGCCAGTGCTCCTGCAGGAGTATCAAATCTGCACTGTCGCAGATTTTATGAACATCTACAGTTGAATTCCTCACTGATCTTACATTATATGAGACTATTTTCAACAAGTTATCCGCCATGACTGATAGAGAATTTATTATTAGTAAGATTATTATTTTATTATACAGTGCAATGTCAGGCATTATTTACATCTACTGTAATTATAATTTTGAACGTAAATTTCTCATTTGTGTCTTATAGATAATTCACCAAATTTTTACTTTTGCTAAACGCATTGAAAACTTTATTTCATTACCATAACGGTTATTATCGACAACCATTTCTGACGAAGAAATTATGATTGCTGGAATCATTATGGTTTCTCTACTTTCATTAAGTTCCCGTCAGTGTTGACAAATCACGTTTTATTTGCTGCTAATGATAAATTATTTTTTTTCATAGTGTGTTATTTGCTTTTATACGCGTACCAGGAAAATTATCTTTTATACACATAAATGAGAAAATTATCTTTTATACACACAAAGTACTATAATCATATAAATACTGGTACTGAAATATATTGTATATTGATACGGGACTAAAATGAATACTGAAAATTCGCATTGTACGAAAAAATTTTCGATAATAGTTTCGCTATAAAATGTCACATATACCCATGATCTCATAAGGCTATATTAGAACCTGAAATTGCCTCATATCACGTTTCCGTGGTAGGATATTTAGCAGACAAATGAGAACTATTTACGGCACCTTATCAAATAAACGTAATGGTATTTCGCATTGGTGTTTGCACAGGATTCCTAACAAAACTCTTCGTATTGGAAAATATTGGAATTAAATTTTATAAACGAATTGCATTGAAAAAACATTCAATTTCTATTCCTGATGTATAAATACTGAAATGCAATAGATTTTATGCGCACATTTAACAAACAAAAAAATGGAAAAAGTAATGAAATTAAAATTACAAACGAGCTTGCCCAGACCCGGGATCGAACCGGGAACCTTCAGACATTTAGTCTAACGCTCTTCCAGTTGAGCTATCTGAGCATTAAACAGTGTTTTTATTTTATAGTTACATTATAATTAATGAACGTGAATAACTATTATTTCAATGCAGCGTCAAGAATTGTAAACAATAGGCTACTATGGATTTCATATAGTGCACATCTGACGGAGAAATTGCATCATGTTCATTCAGACTTTTTATTTCCAGACCAAACTAAAAAAACTTGAGCTTCTTTAAACAAGTTTTACCTTCTTATGTTATATATAGGCCTAGTAATCTAGTTCGATAATGTTTAATTAGGTTAGGTTAGGTAAGTTTGGCTAACTTTGGCTGAATTGGGTCACATTTGGTTGGATTTATTTTTTTCGTTTTTCGATAGTTTTTAATTCGATTATTTTTCTTTGCGATGAAATGGTTCAATAACTGAATAACTCCTCCCTTCACGCTACACAGGTTAGAATATATATGTTACGGCCTTTTTGCGAAATCGGCCGTTTTGCAAAATGATCGGCCTTTTGCAAAAGGTCCAAAAACCCGGCCTTTTTGTATAATGGCATTAAATGCTAGGACACTTTGCAAAGAGGCCGGCATATTGGCCATTTTGAAAATGACTGGTAAGGCCGATTTTGCAAAAAGGCCGTAACACATATATATATATATATATATATATATATATATATATATATGAATTGAAAATAAAATTATCAGACGGTTCGCGACCCCAAGGTTGGGAAGCCTTGCTTTAAACTAATCGAAACTGAGGGTGTGAGGAGTGTTGTTGTGGGTTACGATAGAGTAAACATGGTCTTTGTTAAGTGTGAAATTCTCCAAATTAAACCGGTCCCCATTCTGAAACAACCGCTCTACCTGTCGAGGATACAACTGATGCAATCATTCCTCTCAAGCCTCCTGTAGGGAATGCTGACCCAGAATGGATCGTTTTCATCGCTATTAAACCCAGAAACTACTCGAGCACGAGTGTCTCACTGTTACGAGCGCGAGCGAATTCTATGACGCGTTCAATAATTCCTTACGAAAGCCGTGAAAAAAGTCGCTCGCATAAACGATTTGTGGGTGCGCTGTAACCTTCGTGCCAGATTTTCGTACTGCGTAATATTTTGTTCTAAGGTTATAGTCAGTGGTTCAGTTGTGTGCGATGGGTCAGCTTCCTCCTTATTTAGCGTGGTGTTATTTAGCCTACCAGTTTATATTTCAAGAATACAAGGATATTAGGATCTTTTCCGTTTGACTGCCGCCGTTGAAACATAAGAGGTGAGTGCCCCCAGCCTTCTTTACTTAGCCTTATAAGGCTAACTAACGAAAATATCACGACCTAACCTAACCAATCGTTAGGTCAACTGTACGACCTTGACGATTGGTTAGGTTAGGTCGTGATATTTTTGTTAGTTAGCCTTATAAAGCTAACTAAAGAAGGCTGGAGTTTAATTATGTTTCGATGGCGGCAGTCAAACGGAAAAGATCCGGATATTATTTTATTTCATGAAGGTATCTATGAAGTAGGTTCGTTAAATAGGTATAAACATACACTCACTGTAATAGGTGATCTTATGAATGAATAAAATGAATGCTGAAACCTTCACGGTATTTTGTCATCATCTGAACAGGTTTCATTTTTGTTAGCCAAAACCTCTTTTTTAGAAACAAATTTAGGAGATGTATCTTTAAATACGCAGTATCTTATTCTATTTCCACAATGCCGCAATGTTTCGCAAGTTAGTAGAATCTTAGCAGGCAAAGTGTTTCCAAGCCAGCGAAAAGTTTTCAAAAGTTTATAAAGAAACTTCGTACGATTATTTTATCTGTGATCTATTCACGAAACACGTGTTTAAGGACGGACATATTTTCAGGTGAGACTGAGACAGTATTTAGTCCACAATAACAAGGACCGTGAAGAAAGATTTAGTTTTATAAAAACATACCCGCGAATTCCTCCCTCTCTACTGAGTTTATTTTAAAGAATATTGATAAGGATATGTAAAGTCTGTCTCAACATTATAAAATGTAAATATGCCAATGACATCGAGCCGTAAATTACGTTCACGCCGTTACAGAAACAATCAGTGAGCTTGCTCGTAAACAACACATTATCAAAGGAAAAACGTCTAATAAGTCCTCACCTAAGGTTATTAAACAAACAAACAACAAACAAAACATCTTTATTGCGGATCATTCACAATCCATAGCCACTTAACCTAACATACAAGTACACCCTTATCATACACTGAACTTAATACAAAAATAAGGCCAACATAGCCATTTAGGTAAAAATTGGTTATTACACCCAGTCGGGTTTTGTGACGAGAAAAAATTTTCTTGGTCACGTTTGAGTTGTTTTGCACAAATGCGATATCCGTTTCCTGTGCAAATGCGTAGTTTTCGAGATATCTTCACCTAAAGACCTATCTTCACCTAACCTAACCTAATTCACATTCATCGGAAACTTACAATGTTCTAGCCAAGTGTTTTTAAAGATTGAGACACTGAAATCACATTCCCGTTTATTTTTTGGATTTTTATCATGGCATCTAAATATCTTCTGATCTTTTCGTATTAGGCACTCACTGTCACATTTCGGGCAAGTTAAGGATGAGAGAATAACGCTGTGATTGATAAAAACATCCAATGCTTTGTCTTCATCAGACCTACATGGCGAATCAGGTCCTCAAAGTCGAAATCACACGAACGGCACATCATAATTCTATCGCAAACATCAAACTGAATCCAATTTGAATTTTAAAAAAGTAGCCAGAAATATGGAAAAAAGTAACAAATTGACCAAAATAGTGTATACATACATATCATAAACACCATAAAATAGCAATCGTAATTATTACCAAAAAAATATTTAAACCAATTTGCACAAGATAAGATGGATATTTTCTTAGTTAATTTATTAATGGGTATTCACTATATGGAATTGTTTTAACTGGGTGTGACTGGGTGAAATAACCAATATTAACTGCCATTTAACCTAACATACAAATACAATCTTATTATAACACTTAACTTAATATGCATATACAATCTTTGCTACATTACAAAAATAAGGTTTTGTAAACCAGCAGTTGTCTGAACCAAGACTGCCACAGAGGTGAGAGGTACACAGTATCTGAAGTCAGGACATTGAACAATAACACATTAGAGCTGTTTCAGACCCTAGTAATGAAATCATATACATACTGTACTTCCGGATTAACATTTGGCTGGTAGGTAGGTTACGCTTTGTAAACATAAAACTGGCACCGCACCATTTTGGTTCCCTACATAGCATACGGAAAATATTATTATAAGCAACAGAGAGCTTATTCATAGCAGTTTTTGTATAGTTTCACCACAGATGAGATGTATACAATACAGTAGAGTAAGTTCTATAAAGATAAGTTTTAACTGATTCTGAACACACACCAACTTTCCATACTAGCATTTTACTCTATCAAGTTCATCTTGCAGCTCGTGAGTAATTACATGACCTAAGTATTTACATGTGTCTTTGACAGGTATTGTCTGACCATTCATTTCAAAAGACCCACATGATACATGTTTCAGTAGATTACACCTAAAACTCAGAATACAAATCTTTGCCCCATTAAAGGTGATGTCATGTTCTATACAACATTGTTCACATATCTCCAATAGTACTCTCAGCCCATGGGGAGAGGGTGACAGAAGAACAGGGTCATCAGCATACATTAAATGATTAATTGTTTCTTTTCTAATGACAGCCAGTACGTGCAGTTTTTAGTTCATTGGTAAGGTCATCCATGTATAAACAGAAAAGATAGGGTGATAATATACCCCCTTGACTGACACTATTAGTTACCTTAAAACCAAGTGATACAGGACTTTTTCATCTTACAAACATGGTCTGCTCTGCTGATTTCTTCCCAATTTGTGGGCTTGGAGTTTAGGTTAAAAATCTCAAATTTGCTTTGTGTGTGTGTGTGTGTGTGTGTGTGTGTGTGTGTGTGTGTGTATTTTCTTTTAAAATTGTCTTCATATTAGTTGATATTTCAATAATGTTATGATCTGATATAACAGTTGGAGTTATTTGTATGTCACCCATATCACGTTCGTGAATACCAGATCCCAGCAGTTAATATTTTTGGTGTTATCTGTTATTTCCTATGCTAACAAAAATCCATTTGTTATAGCTTGTCCCCGTTCTTCTCTTGTGATATATATATATATATATATATATATATATATATATATATATATATATATATATATATTTTCTGAAGTTTATCATTTAATATTTTTTTGATGTTGTCTTTGCAGTTACTTAATTTTGCAGTCACTCTTTTTCTCTTTCAGAACATTGACCTATATATATATATATATATATATATATAATATATATATATATATATATATATTATATATATATATATATATATTATATATATATATATACAGGCCCGGATTTAGCTGTAGGCGAACTAGGCGATCGCCTAGGGCCTCGCGCCAAAGGGGACCTCGCTCAAGCCGTTTTGCGCGTTCTGTTCAAGTGATATTAATGATTTAGAACTCTATGAAAAACTTAAAGTACTTTGCAGGTTTATACCTGAGAAAACAGATCTCGGAAATGCCCTTGTTTATATAGTGCAAAAACAACTAAGTGAGATTTATCCTAATGTTTATTTGCACTTCGAATAGTATTAACCATCCCAGTTACTGTTGCTTCGGCTGAAAGAAGTTTCTCGCGTCTCAAACTTATTAAAACATATTTGCGTTCCACCATGTCTCAAGCGAGATTGCAATCATTACCTATGTTATCAATAGAAAACGATATAACAAATTCATTAGATTATTCTCAATTAATTGAAGAGTTTAGCTCGAAGAAAAGTAGAAAAGCATTGCTGTAATATTCAAGGAGCATCTGAACCAAATATTAAAGCATTAATATTTAGCCTAAGTCGATCGCTCACTATTATAAAAAATGAAATGTCAACATCTCTTATACATCACATATGAAAAACGTTTGTATACTATGGAAAGTCATTACCTATAATATTATATAAATCTTAGAAATCATTGTCTTATATTTTCGATACAAACCTTGATTCATATTATAATTTATACTTATTTGTATGGTTTATTTATATTTCTTATACAATTTCCATGCGTGATTATTTTGGTTTGGTTTAATGTTTAAGTGCTGGCATAGTTCTGTCTATGCGGGATTCTAATATTGCTGGTATAGTACCGATAATGGAGTCCATATTTTCATATATAGGCCTAGGGCCTCGCAATTTCTAGATCTGCCTAGGGCCTCGAACTTCTAGATCCGGCCCTGTATATATATATATATATATATATATATATATATATATATATGTTAACCCCTCCGTCTATGGCCCTGGGTTGGTTCGAAGTCGACGGGGGTTCTGGTTAGGAGGCAGCAACGGATCTGTTACTTGCAGTAGTTTCTTCTATACTACTCTCCGAGTTCTTCTTTAGTGGCTCGGAGGATTCTGAGAGGCTTATTAAATTCTTTGAGGTTTCTCTCCGATTCTTCTGATAACTTATCGGGAGATTCTAATTACTAAGTTCTTCTGAAGAGAGCACGGCTCGAAGGGGAAAATAAAAAGTTTCTCTTACTGTAATTTACTTCTAAACTGTTACAGGTAATGCTCAGCCTCGTAGTTGGAATCAGAATAAAATATGGAAGAAATTTGGGGGTTTATATACCCGATTCTACTAACATCATCATTATTAAATGTTGAAGAGGCTTTATATTTTTGCACAATATTTGAAATAAAGTAAATCTTTTAGCTGTGTAAGGTTTAAACGAATAACAAGATATTTGAAGATGAAGCCATATTTTTATCTTAAATTGCGTATTTTCAGATCTGATGTTATCACGATCTGCCAAGTTAACTAAAAGTGGAAATTGAACTATGCATCTTTACACTAAAATATGCATATGAGTAAAAATTAAAGGTTTAAGATTTACAATTAAATGCTTAGGCAAGACATGACTTCATCTTTTATAATAAAGAAAGAATGTATACAAAACATGACATGGCAAAAGTTACTCAGGATTCATTATTAAGCAAAATCTAAAAAAATGATTATGAGATTTTAAAAAACAACAGGTCATCAATTATTTGGCAAAGTAGAAAGCACATCAAAATTAATTCCAAATGAAAAATAATAATAAAAAAATAACAACAGTATTGCCGATTCTACATTCCTTATGGCCACATAATGTCGGGTCGGACATTGAGTACATTGTAATTTTGGTCTACTGTAACTATGATTATAATTACCAATTAATTCATTTATTATCGTTAACTACAATTCCATATTCACTACGTCATTTAGTACATTACATCATTAAGTACAGTTTCATTAAAGTACATTACGTCGTTTACCATTCTTACAGTGTTTTTATATATTTATATATGGTTATAATATATGGTTATAATATATGGTTATAATATATGGTTATTATGTATGGTTATTAGTACAACACAAGTACATGAGACATGACACACATGATATAACATAACGCATGATAATGTTATAAATTCGAATCAGAGCGAAAGGAGATTTTTTTATCTTTGAAGCGTTCGATTTTGCCAGTTAGCGAAATTTGATCACCTACCTCAGCATTTTCGAGTTCATTGAGAGGTGATATAATTAAAAATAAAAATGAAAAAAATAATACGAGAACGTATTTCTGCGTTTTCGAACGAATGCATGAAGTTTTGCGTTTCATAGATTGACACGAGTAAAAAATGAATATTTAATAAAATTTATATAGGATAATGATCAAGGGGAATTAATGACGGGAAAACGTGACGTATGGATGAATATGGTTGAATAATAATGTTTATACTACATAACACCACAACCTTATTACTAAAGAATTTACCATACATTGAATACGGAAGATGTCCAAATACTAAGAACGTGATTCAGTGTACAAAGTATGGGAAACGTAAAGAGAATAAAGTTATTTTATGACGTCATAGTGTATAAGTCATTATTAGAAAAGATGAATTAGGAAATACAGTAATGAATAAGAAGTATAAATCGAAATTCTATCCAAAACACTCGCTTAGGCGATTTTGGTTTCTTATGTAAAAATGAACATTCAACATAAAACTATACGAACATAAGTTCTGCATGAAGACAATGAATCCATATAATGATGGTGCAGGAATTGTTCATTGTTCACTTTTTACAGTATTTCCCCCCTAAAATGGTATTAATACAATAATATAATACAATATCATACAATTGAGAAAATAACATCGTAAGTAATTCAAGTTAGATGACGACATTCTTTTTTACAATACAAGTTTTATACAGAACAAGTGAGTTATTATATAATATAAAAGAATTCAAAGATTAATACTTTAATTTTAGACAAACAATTAAGCTAGACAAAGAATGATATTGTTAAATTTTTAAGTTCATGGATTTTTCGAGGCTTCCATGATAGTACAATTGATAACTAATTTTATTGACTATTGTAGATAAAAAATCGAATTATGTAATGGATGATGTATAGACCTGTGGTCTAGTGTGTATTTGGGTGTATTAGGTGCAAAGTGTGTATTTTACAATTTCGAGGGACAGATTAGCTGATAGCAGTTCAAGTGCAAGTCAGTTTCGTTTTCAGTAGACTCCACTTGATAGAGTTCAAGTTAGACAGTTTCAAGATAATTGATTGCATTTCAAGTAAGTCGGTTGCACCAAGAGGGACAACCAAACCCCATAGGTTAATAGTCTCCACTTGATAGAGATCAAGTGCAGTCATTTTCCATTTTCAGTTAATCTTCACTTGACAAGCGTTCAAGTTAGACAGTTTAAGTTTCAAGATACTTGACAAGCGTTCAAGTTAGACAGTTTTAAGTTTCAAGATACTTGACAAGCGTTCAAGTTAGACAGTTAAGTTTCAGAATACTTGACAAGCGTTCAAGTTAGACAGTTTAAGTTCAGAATACTTGACAAGCGTTCAAGTTAGACAGTTAAGTTTCATTTTCAGTTTCAGAATACTTGATAGAGTTCAAGTCAGTTTTATTCAAGTCAGAGAGTTTTTTTGAAGTCAGAGTTTTATTTGAAGTCAGAGAGTTTTATTTGAAGTTAGAGAGATTTATTCCAAGTTAGAGAGATTTATTCCAAGTCAGAGAGATTTATTCCATGTCAGAGAGATTATTCCGAGTCATTTTTATTTCGAGTCCCAAGTCATTTTTATTACAAGTCCCAAGTTATTTCAATGCAGTCAATTGAATTCAACTTTTCTTTGTAATTTAAGAGAATTTAATTTAAGAAATGTAATCTAAGAATTTAATTCAACCTTGTTTTTGTTGTACTAAGAGAATTTAATTCAACCTGAATTGACCGGGTTGCGTCTTTGGTTTAACCTTTTCTTTGTTTGTAAGACGGAAATTCACCGATTTGTCTTTTCTTTTTCATGCATTGTTACGTATAAAATATATAGTTATGTAATTCATTATTTGTAACCAAAATAGTTTTTACAATTGTTTGTAACGATTTTGGTAATTATTGTAATGTATATGAGGAACATGCCGTCCCTCCGTTTGTTGAACTCTTTTAATTTTTTGTTCTAAGTAGTGTGACAAGCAATCTTTTTTTTAAAAAAAAAAGAGCAAAGTGCTCACGAAAAATGTAATTGTCAATTTCAGACTTATACTCCTCGCTTAGTCACTCAATTCCCCGAATGTCGTACTCCAAACTGTTTTTTTTATTTTATTAAAAAAAAAAAAAAAAACAACCCCAGTTGAACCCAGTGTCAACCGGAGAAATGGTTCAACCATGGTTAATTCCTCTTTAGTACTAGGAACATAACCCATTTATGTTAAGTTGTGTTTTTTTATTTTAAGAATACTACAGTATATGGCTATGAATTTTAGTAGTCGAAATTATTGTGTGTCAAAATTCAATTTTAAAACCGTGAGATCTACTTTCATTAACTGTAAGGTCCTCTAAGTTCGTTTTTTAATTACCTTATACGTGTAACTGATTAATTATGTAAAATCTATAATCCTAATTGAATTTTATTACTTTTGACACTTCGAATTCATTTACGTTCCGTCCCTCCAGTCACTTTTGCATTAAAACGCGTATGCAAACATTATCATCATAATACATAATAATTATTGCTTACTTTATATAAATTCTCGCTCATGCATTATACAGTTAATTTAACAATCCTCTCAGCTAATCTGTGTCTCGAAATTATAAAATACACACTTTGTACCCAATAAACATAAATACACATTTGACCACAGGTCTATACATCATCCACTACGTAATTCGATTTGTACCTACAACAGTCAATAAAAATGCATGTATGCACACTATATACTATATACATACAAACCTTATGCTAAAATCATTGAATATTCAGTTACTTGAACAATCCTATCAGCTAATCTGTCCTCGAATTGTAAAATACACACTTTGCACCTAATACACCCAAATACACACTAGACCACAGGTCTATACATCATCCATTACATAATTCGATTTTTATCTACAATAGTCAATAAAATTAGTTATCAATTGTACTATCATGGAAGTCTCGAAAAATCCATGAACTTTAAAATTTATAGTTTTCCCTTTTACTCTATTCATTACATACATAATTTTTCACACAGAAAAATAAAAATTTTGTAAAAAAATTTAACAATATCATTCTTTGTCTAGCTTAATTGTTTGTCTAAAATTAAAGTATTAATCTTTGAATTCTTTTATATTATATAATAACTCTCTTGTTCTGTATAAAACTTGTATTGTAAAAAAGAATGTCGTCATCTAATTTGAATTACTTACGATGTTATTTTCTCAATTGTATTATATTGTATTATATTATTGTATTAATACCATTTTAGGGGGGAAATACTGTAAAAAGTGAACAATGAACAATTCCTACACCATCATTATATGGATTCATTGTCTTCATGCAGAACTTATGTTCGTATAGTTTTATGTTGAATGTTCATTTTTACATAAGAAACCAAAATCGCCTAAGCGAGTTTTTGGATAGAATTTCGATTTATACTTCTTTATTCATTACTGTATTTCCCTAATTCATCTTTCTAATAATGACATACACTATGACGTCATAAAATAACTTTATTCTCTTTACGTTCCATACTTTGTACACTGAATCACGTTCTTAGTATTTGGACATCTTCCGTATTCAATGTATGGTAAATTCTTTAGTAATAAGGTTGTGGTGTTGTAGTATAAACATTATTATTCAACCATATTCATCCATACGTCACGTTTTCCCGTTATTAATTCCCCTTGATCATTATCCTATATAAATTTTATTAAATATTCATTTTTTACTCGTGTCAATCTATGAAACGCAAAACTTCATGCATTCGTTCGAAAACGCAGAAATACGTTCTCGTATTATTTTTTCATTTTTATTTTTAATTATATCACCTCTCAATGAACTCGAAAATGCTGAGGTAGGTGATCAAATTTCGCTAACTGGCAAAATCGAACGCTTCAAAGATAAAAAAATCTCCTTTCGCTCTGATTCGAATTTATAACATTATCATGCGTTATGTTATATCATGTGTGTCATGTCTCATGTACTTGTGTTGTACTAATAACCATACATAATAACCATATATTATAACCATATATTATAACCATATATAAATATATAAAAACACTGTAAGAATGGTAAACGACGTAATGTACTTTAATGAAACTGTACTTAATGATGTAATGTACTAAATGACGTAGTGAATATGGAATTGTAGTTAACGATAATAAATGAATTAATTGGTAATTATAATCATAGTTACAGTAGACCAAAATTACAATGTACTCAATGTCCGACCTGACATTATGTCGCCATAAGGAATGTAGAATCGGCAATACTGTTGTTATTTTTCATTTGGAATTAATTTTGATGTGCTTTCTACTTTGCCAAATAATTGATGACCTGTTGTTTTGTGTTAATTCTTGCTTGATACTAAATATTAACTGTTAATAATACTGACTTTTCAAGTGTTTTAGAGATTATTTAAAAAAAAAGTTTTGTACTTAAGATTCCTACGGCGAAATCCTAAGAGACGTGTCCTGAAGACGTCTTGCTGGCTACTTCTTCTTGGATGAAAACTAGGCGTGGAGAACTTGGAGTCGTGACACACCGGTTGAAAGGTGGATGTTACGAACTGGAAGTCGTGACACGCCGGTCAAATGGTTTTATCCTGATGCAGGGTAATTTCTACCCTGGCCAAAGAGAGGCCACTTGTTAAAATCCTCTTCCTAAAATCTTCTTCTAATCTTGGTAGTAGGGTTACCAAATGTTTATCTTGGTAAAGGGTCACCAATTTTTTAAGATCCTCCTTCTTCTATGTGCTTATGGGTTGTCTCGATTTTTATCCTGATGCAGGGTCGCCAGACTTGTTAACCCCTCCGTCTATGGCCCTGGGTTGGTTCGAAGTCGACGGGGGTTCTGGTTAGGAGGCAGCAACGGATCTGTTACTTGCAGTAGTTTCTTCTATACTACTCTCCGAGTTCTTCTTTAGTGGCTCGGAGGATTCTGAGAGGCTTATTAAATTCTTTGAGGTTTCTCTCCGATTCTTCTGATAACTTATCGGGAGATTCTAATTACTAAGTTCTTCTGAAGAGAGCACGGCTCGAAGGGGAAAATAAAAAGTTTCTCTTACTGTAATTTACTTCTAAATTGTTACAGGTAATGCTCAGCCTCGTAGTTGGAATCAGAATAAAATATGGAAGAAATTTGTGGGGTTTATATACCCCGATTCTACTAACATCATCATTATTAAATGTTGAAGAGGCTTTATTATTTTTGCACAATATTTGAAAATAAAGTAAATCTTTTAGCTGTGTAAGGTTTAAACGAATAAACAAGATATTTGAAGATGAAGCCATATTTTTATCTTAAATTGCGTATTTTCAGATCTGATGTTATCACGATCTGCCAAGTTAACTAAAAGTGGAAATTGAACTATGCATCTTTACACTAAAATATGCATATGAGTAAACTTAAAGGTTTAAGATTTACAATTAAATGCTTAGGCAAGACATGACTTCATCTTTTATAATGAAGAAAGAATGTATACAAAACATGACATGGCAAAAGTTACTCAGGATTCATTATTAAGCTAAATCTAAAAAAATGATTATGAGATTTTAAAAAACAACAGGTCATCAATTATTTGGCAAAGTAGAAAGCACATCAAAATTAATTCCAAATGAAAAATAATAATAAAAAAATAACAACAGTATTGCCGATTCTACATTCCTTATGGCCACATAATGTCGGGTCGGACATGAGTACATTGTAATTTGGTCTACTGTAACTATGATTATAATTACCAATTAATTCATTTATTATCGTTAACTACAATTCCATATTCACTACGTCATTTAGTACATTACATCATTAAGTACAGTTTCATTAAAGTACATTACGTCGTTTATCATTCTTACAGTGTTTTTATATATTTATATATGGTTATAATATATGGTTATAATATATGGTTATAATATATGGTTATTATGTATGGTTATTAGTACAACACAAGTACATGAGACATGACACACATGATATAACATAACGCATGATAATGTTATAAATTCGAATCAGAGCGAAAGGAGATTTTTTTATCTTTGAAGCGTTCGATTTGCCAGTTAGCGAAATTTGATCACCTACCTCAGCATTTTCGAGTTCATTGAGAGGTGATATAATTAAAAATAAAAATGAAAAAATAATACGAGAACGTATTTCTGCGTTTTCGAACGAATGCATGAAGTTTTGCGTTTCATAGATTGACACGAGTAAAAAATGAATATTTAATAAAATTTATATAGGATAATGATCAAGGGGAATTAATGACGGGAAAACGTGACGTATGGATGAATATGGTTGAATAATAATGTTTATACTACATAACACCACAACCTTATTACTAAAGAATTTACCATACATTGAATACGGAAGATGTCCAAATACTAAGAACGTGATTCAGTGTACAAAGTATGGGAAACGTAAAGAGAATAAAGTTATTTTATGACGTCATAGTGTATAAGTCATTATTAGAAAAGATGAATTAGGGAAATACAGTAATGAATAAAGAAGTATAAATCGAAATTCTATCGAAAAACTCGCTTAGGCAATTTTCGTTTCTTATGTAAAAATGAACATTCAACATAAACCTATACGAACATAAGTTCTGCATGAAGACAATGAATCCTATAATGATAGTGTAGGAATTGTTCATTGTTCACTTTTTACAGTTATATATATATATATATATATATATATATATATATATATATATATATACACAGTGTATATATATATATATATATATATATATATATATATATATATATATATGTATGTATATATATATATATGTGTATATATATATATATATATATATATATATATATATATATATATATATGTGTATATATATATATATGTGTGTGTGTGTGTATATATATATATATATATATTTTTTTTTAACTGCAAACAGCACACAGTATAATTAATGTAAAGAACGACGCTTGTGTACAAGAACGTTCCGCACAAGATGAGGAGGGGTTCGATTCCCGGGTGGTTACCTCATTTTTCATTTGTTCGTTCTCCCTCCTCATCTTGTGCGGAACGTTCTTCTATACAAGCGTCGTTCTTTACATATAAATATATAATATATATATAAAATATATATATATATATATATATATATATATATATATATATATATATATATATATATATAGAGGTTAATGTTCAGAAAGAGAAAAAGTGATTACAAAATTAAGTAACTGCAAAGACAACAACATCAGAAAGGTATTAAGTGATAAATTGTAGAGTATAGATTGCGTCATACAGAAACTAATTGAAAAGAATACATAAAAAAAAGAAGACGACGCTATAGAAGCGATAAAGGCTAACTTAAGGTACTACTACAATTTTGCAAAATGGGGGTCGAAAAATCGCACGACTATTGGACCTTTGAAAAATGAAGACAATGCCTTAGTAGTATAGCCCAAAAGGGAAGAGTGCAAGAATGTTGCAAATGATTACGTAATGTTGCAAAGGGGTGGGGGTTGTTGTAAAAGGGGGTGGGGTTGTTGCAAAAGGGGGTGTGTTATTGCAAAAGGGGTGGGGTGTTGCAAGGAGATGTTGCAAAAAAAAATTACCCCAAATGGGGGATGCTGCAGGTGCAACAAGGAAAACTTGGAGGCGGCGTTATCCCCCAAGAGAAAGGAGAGAAAGGAGGAGAGAAAGGAGGAGAGGTGTTCACCTGGCAGGAGCCAAGTGCATATTAAGACTTCAGCCGAGTAGGCGTTGTTTTATAGGCTCCTAATCAGCCAGTTGGCTTAGAAGGCGTAAATGGCTTGAGTTGCCAGATAGCGCCATGTATTCAGTTTGTGCTATATATTTAATTAATTAATTCTAATCGAAGACTGAGTTGCCAGATACCATTGTATACATTATTATAGACGCCTAATCAGCCAGTTGGCTTAGAAGGCGTTGCCAGATACCATTGTATCCATTATTATAGACGCCTAGTCAGCCAGTAGGCTTAGAAGGCGTAAATGGCTAGAGTTGCCAGATACCACTTTTTAGCATTGTCAGATACCATTGTATACATTATTATAGACTCCTAATCAGCCAGTTGGCTTAGAAGACGTAAATGGCTTGAGTTGCCATGTTGCTAGATACCATTGTATACATTATTATAGCGCCTACTTTTTAGCATTGCCAGATACCATTGTATACATTTGGAATTCCGCTATGCGCCATGTATTCAGTTGCCAGATACCACTTTTTAGCATTATTATGGTGAGTTGTCTCACTAAACAATTAAAAGATTTCGTGCCATGTATTCAGTTGCCAGATACCACCTTTTAGCATTGCCAGATACCATTGTATACATTTAGAATTCCGCTAGTAGGTTTAGAAGGCGTAACATGTCATAATTAGAATTAAGTAAAACAACATTGCATCATTCTGTTTATTATAAATATATAGAAAATAAATATACATTTCAATAATAAGAAATATATACACACACACACACACAATTATGGAGCTATATAGAAATAAATATACATTTCAATAATAATAGAAATATGCATATAATCATAACAGTACAGGAGATATATAGAAATAAATATACATTTCAATAATAATTGAGGAATATGTATATAATCAAAAAAATATATACACACACAATTATGGATATATAGAAATAAATATACATTTCAATAATAATAGAAATATGCATATAATCATAACAGTACAGGAGAAATATCAAGCAAAATATATAAATACTAGGGTGTCCCAAACTCATAGGGGGCCAAAAAATGTTTCGGGATACAAATCCGCTCGTGTTGCGCTCTTTTGATCTTTCCCATTAGAAGTCTTCCTGTAAAATTTCAGAGAGATCGAAGGAAATTTAAAGGTCCCGAACTTTGAACACTTTATTTCTCCTCTTAACTGAAAGGCAAATTAACTGAAATATTTCTCTCAAAAGTTCCATCACAAAGATGATTATACAAAATAAACATGTATTTTAATCTTAACACAAAAACAACAATTTCAAAGCATCACATTTATGCATTTTAACTAAACACGTGTTTCATGAGATCCGTTTTTGTTCCTTTCCGGCTCACATTCCGTCGGTGTGAGTGGACAGTTCGAAGGAGGAACTGGAGGTCTTCTTCATCACGGCACACAGGTTTGCTTGTGTATTTCTCAATGAGAGCGATGCCTCGCTCTGCTGCATCATTGACCACCATCAGTTCTGCAGCTCGGCTCTTTGCCAGACGGTAGTTTTCGTCAGTAGGCCATGTTTCAGGGTCTTTGGTGAGGAACGTAGGCTCAACTTGGAGAAACTGGAAGAGTGTGGTGGATCGACTCGTCACCCACGGACTTAAACGGCCATCCACTTGCAGTCCCTTGCCTTGGACCCGTTTGAGTCCTTTCCCAGGGCGCTTTTTCAGGTTAGCCGTCATGTTACGCTTTTCATTGTCGTCAACTCTGTCATCAAACAGTGCAAGACAGATTAAGTCCTCCGAGATATACCACAGATGACGGAGCACAGCCCGGTAAGCTGTGTTTCCAACGTCCTTGTCAGGGTAACCTACGAGAAGATTGCACAGCCTAACGTCATTTTTGGGAGATTTGATGGCGATGGGAGCCTCGTGCCAGTGACGCACGTATACAAGGCTCACGAAGAGAGCCATACGGCGAACCCCTTGCAGTTCTTGGAGACGAAGTTCGGAGAACTGGGACTGCAGTAATGCTATTTTCAGGCAGTAAATACCTTCGGCCATCCATCTGGCCTGATGGTAAGCCCCTGGAGGCCGAAGCTTGTAACGTCCTACGTCGTCTCCGAGGTACAAGAGGCTCAGTCGAAGAAGTTCTTCATAATCCTCTCGAGGATGATTACCACTTCTTCGGGCATCGCGGAGATAGTCTATTACCTCAAGTCGCATTTGTGAAAGGCAAGCATTGTCATTTATGAAGGCTTTAGCCACCTCGTCCTCGTCAAATGCATCCAACTGACAGTGGTTCATTGATGGCCAGGCCTCCTTGAATCTCGTGAAAAGTGGGATTTGAGGACTTGGTGGTGTTCCTAGGCACACGACGAAGACATCCTTGAGAATCACTTCGTGAACGTGATGACGGCAAGCAAACCATAAAAGAGATCTTCCCAATGCCGCTTCCAAACGTGCACACGCACCTTGCACTATCCCTGTGTTTGATGCCGTCGTGTCAAACACCATGCCTATGATCTTGTCCTCAATTCCGACTAGGGTGAGCGCTTGATGGACTGCGCTTGCCATTTGCTGTCCTGTGCCGTCTATTATTTTCGGTGCTCCTAATAGCTCTTCCACGCCATCCCCAGTCACCACAACAGCAATCCGATCGACTGACTTACCCACCTGTTCGATGTCAGTGAGTATCTTTGTGTCCCAGTGGATCTGCAGTCGAGGTGGAAGCTGCTCGAGGTGGCCAATAACATTGGTCCCTATCATTGTACGGGCCTTTTGTCGGAAGCGGTGAACCGTGCTCTTTGATGGAACACTGTCAGGACCGAGAGCTAGGGATTTTGCAGTCGCAGCAAACGCTGATATTGCCTGTCGAACAGAAAGGCCCTCGCGATCCCAAGTTGCTGCCAGGTCAAGATCACGCAGACTTTCTTTTAGTCTGTCATGTTTGGGAGCTTTCGAAGGTTTAAGTCCACAAGTGACGGCTTCGTTTCCACTGTCAGCTGACGATGTGCTAGAATTGCTGTCGGTAGCCTCTTCTGTGACTCCTACAGCTAGATGCTCCTCCGTTTGACGCCGGTGTGCCCGCTCAAGAGCTCTTTCCCTTTCCTGTCTTTTCATTGTGGCTGCATTATATTTTCTATCTTCACCTCCCATGTAACTCGTATGTCGATCTGCCATTTGGGAAATGAGGAATTCCTTGTCTTCAAGAGGGATATCTCCCCGATCCAGAACGTCTGAGCGGGCGACATCAAAAATATCCTCCATATCAGCCAAGAATACATCCCGCTGCATATTGTAAGTCATTCCAGTCTTGTTCTTGTTTTTATGCAAATTTCGATACCTCTGAACCAAAGCTTTCAGTTTAGTCGAGGCATGAACGGAGGTTGTTGCCAGATTCGAGTTGCTCTAGCCCAGATTTCTAATACAGCCGATATTACAGCCTTGAC
This sequence comes from Bathynomus jamesi, assembly GCA_023014485.1. Classification (NCBI taxonomy): domain Eukaryota; kingdom Metazoa; phylum Arthropoda; class Malacostraca; order Isopoda; family Cirolanidae; genus Bathynomus; species Bathynomus jamesi. The sequence continues at coordinate 45,341 of JAJOZX010001812.1, forward strand.
ACTGTTGGAATCTGTCTTCTTTTGGTCGCGGTGATGGTAGAAGAAAAGGAGCAACATGTCCATATTACTTGGTAATCGAGATTTAGCCAGCTCTGCTATCGGAGACCTCTCAAGAAGCCACAACTTGATGTTTGATCTTGTCAACGCCATAATGATCAATTCTGAAAACCAAAAAAAAGTCATCAAACGTCGGGACCTCTAAATATCATCTGATCGAGTTGAAAATCACACAGCCAATGCTTTAGCCCAAACCACATCCGGGCATGACACGAGTGGTCAGGTCGTCTTAAGAAAAAAAATTGGGACACCCTAATAAATACATTTCACTTTTTTTTCAAAATACTAAACTCGCACTTAATCGAGTTTACAATTACATTATTGCTCTGCATTACGCAGTATACGAGGTTTAATAATATTTCACCGCTTAAAGTATAGGGAAATCTGTATTCGATATGAAGGGCTTTCATATCGTTCAGTACTATTTTTGTTCCCATTTTACAACCGGTTAGTAAATCATCTTTAAATAAATTTTCCCCATAGACTGTTTAGACAAAACTTTGCACTAAAGCGCTTGCCAGGATTCTTTACAATTTGGACACGATCAAGTTGTATACCTTCGCGGTCGCGGTAACGTTGAATATAGGCAGACTTTTCATCTTCGGTATCAACTCCTCGCGGATACCCTGATGCCTCAACCTTATCCTTCAAAAGGCGTTTATATATGGTGTGAAAAGGTTGGGTAGCTTCTGAAACCTCCACACCTCATGTATCTTCAGTATTCTATAACCATGGCGTACGGCTAGGGCCAGCTCAGGACTTGTATATACGCCTCTGATCTTACGCTGGTGGGATATATGGTTACAATCGCCGTTATCCTCTTCCGCGCACTTCACGCACAGGGGAAACATGAGCTTGTCGTCGATAACGACAGGTAAGATTGGCATCCATAAATTGCGTGGGGGGAGTACGTCTACAAAAGAGAGCCCAAAGTAACGATCATTCAAATTTCTTGAAAATTCATTGATGGAGGGCAGGTTAGGTCCGACCAGTTTCTCAGGAGCGCCCACTGAGTACGGATTGTTCTTCATCACGTATGGGTATAAAGAACAGAAATCGTAGTAATGGAGCTTCACGCCCTCCGTAGGTGGAAAGTATAGTCTGAATGGATTTGTACGTCCTCCAAACAAGCTATCACCACATTTGAGAGGATCCAGCACCATTGAACGCTTGATCGTGTTTATTTCCTCACGGTACACCTCGTCTGTCTCCATCCGTGCATCATATTCATGCTCCCACAAGACTTTGTGAGTGAACTGTGATCCTATAAGTTGATCGCGGGTGCGGGTCCATGCAAGACAGTCGGCAGGAGATTTACCGTGGATATCTCCGGCGATTCCGCACTCAGGGCGGGGGCATCCATGCCACCAGCAACCGTTAAAGGAGTACACAGTCTTCACACCAGTGACACGGTTTTCACTTAACCCATCAACCAAAAACACGTCCATAATCTTAATGGGCACTTCACCGTGTTGCGGGCGTGCTTTATGTATACACCTGTCTGTTGCTGTAGGTGTATGAGCCAGTAAATAGCCTTGTGTCCGTAACTGCGGGGGTTGTTTCGGTGAATAATGGCTAAGGTGTCTTTAGGGATGAAGTTATTCTTGAACACCGTAAAACATAATGATGCGATGGTGGTTGCGACTTGCAGTGGATCGCATTTGGAACGGGCTATGTACATCCTTCTAAAGGCCTGGAAACATACTCTAAGCACGCGCACATCATTCACGCAATAACGCTCACATTCATCAGCTATATTATAAGGGTTACTTTCATTAAAACTGTTGTAGTATCGATCAAAGTCTTCACATTCATCCATACAGTCAAAATAATGTTGGGCGGTGGTGGGCCTAAGTAGTTAGTCTCGCTGGTGAGGAAAGTGTAAGGGAAGTATCCTTTGGAAACTTCAGCTGCTACTCCCATCACCTTGGGTAGCTTTGCTAATTTACAAGGTGTGAATAATAAAGTATCTTTAAATTGTACATTGCCTCTTATCTGCATCTGTATTAATTTTTTGCCTCTTTTCAATGGATCACCTGTAAATATCTCAGAGGATTCGTGTTCAGCAACTCCTTATAAAGGAACTGCGTGTCAAACTTTGCCCCGTTATGGGCGAGAATATACACAGTCATTTTTTTGAACTTGTCGGCTAACTTGACAATATAGGACACAAATAGTTTCACAGGACTATCGCGGACATTCGTTTTAAAAACGTTTGTCCGTTTACCGCATTTGGGGCACTCGTCACATTCGATACCATACACTCATCACAGATGGTCTGGCTCACAAGTAAATGTGGAATTACCTCTTTGGTTTCAGCGTTCGTATATGTTTCTATATCGTAGTATACAGTTATTACAAGGGTTATTTTTAGGCTTAGCATCTTTCATATAACATACATGCTTTACTCCATCCGCCTTATTCCTCCTGGCATGTAGGACAGTGAATTACTCACATCTGTGTTTAAATTTCCCCCAATTATCCATTGTGTGAAACATACCACATTCAAAGATTCTCATTTTCCTGCACGTGCCAATTGATTTATAGAAATCAAAACAGCTATTATTGAAAAATGTCGTCTACACACATCACAGTCTCTCTTCTCAGCTTCAACTACACGGCTTTCACATTTGGTGCTTTTACACTGCTCACATACCATGTGACATTCTTTACAATGTCTCACTATATCATCCGCAAACTCGAGGCACCCCTTACACGACATGTGTCTCCCATATTTTCGACTTTGTCATAACTCGCGTAAAGCCACCTTATATTACGGATGGGGAGATACGTTGTCCCTGACAATCCTAAAATAATAGGGGCTTGTACGATCTCTCACACAGCTTTTAAAAACATACACAGTCCTACGCGATCATCCAACCCAAATACAACTATGCGGACATTCATTTCATGTTCTACCCTTCTCAGTCTCTTCAGGACCCATATTACAGTCAAATTCAAGTTCACAGTCTACAGCTAGTTTACGGGCACGCTCCACGACCGTAGGCAGCCAAATTTTTTGAGTCCGTGTATTTTGTACAGTAAACGTATGTGCTAAGAGTACTGCTATAAAGCCGCAACCACGATCGACGTTTATATGCTTTCGGTAAATAGTCGGAGAATTGAAGTTAAGAGTATACGGTATGGCACTATGACCCGCAACACGGAATACACGATCAATATTTACCGTGAAGTTGTCCATATTAAAGGCTATACTACTTTGGGCGGCTTGCATTATACGTCCTAATATATATTCTACATCTTCAGCCGCCAAACGTCTAAATGGCACTACCACCCAATAATCGTCTACATCACCGTCATCTGACCCGAATCCAAAGGACAGACTCGTCCTGACTTCACGCTCGTCGCGATTCTGAAGAGCAAACTCTACAATACGCTGCACAACCCGGCGTAGTAGCCCGCGCTCAATTCCATTGCTATACATGGCTCTAGGGTCGACCCTGACTCTATACCGATTTCTAGTCAAGGCTGGGGTGGGGGCTGCGGATCGCACCAATTCGATCGTTATAGCTTCCTCAACAGAACGGGGGGCAACTGTGGCGGATGAATTAGGGGGTATATTAGCGGAAGGTGCTGATGGGGGGCCTGTTGCGTAGGAGGTTGATGGTTGGGGATCTATTATTGTAGACTTAACAAAACGGGGGGCAACTGTGGCGGATGAATAAGGGGATATATTAGCGGGAGGTGCTGCTGGGGGGTTGTTGCGTAAGAGGTTGAGGGTTGGGGATCTATTACTGCTGCAACAGGCGCGTATTTCGGTCGCTTTATACCTGACGTGGGGTTCTCATACCGCCGCTTTGGACGTGCTACCGTTATCGCTGGTGAGGGTTCGTTGGCAGGGGAGATCACAACTACACTGTCGTCGAGGTCATCCGTAATGTCAATGATAGGGTGCTCTACCTCATCGTCATTCACGGTTCTGTGGGAGAAGAAAACAAAATATAAGGAACAGCACTCAAAATTTGTATATTTTGTAAATGACCCACTTAGGGAGTGTGACGTGTTAGAATGGACTCTGTAGAAAAATTAAGATTCACGAGTCCATCCACATGTATTATATCTGGACCTACAGGATGTGGTAAAACTGTGTTTATGCTTAAAATCATTAAAGAAAAGGGAGAGATGTTCTCAAAATTTGTGCATAAAGTTATATGGTGCTATTCGACGTATCAATCAGTGTTCAACGAGTACCAAGATGATATTTTGTTCCACAAAGGCGTATATGACGTTAATTCGTTAAAAGGGAAATGAACATACAGTTATTGTATTGACGATCTCATGTTGGAATGGATAAAATGTTTGCCGAGACATTTACAGTATTCTCCCACCATCTCAACATAAGCGTGTTCTTCATCAATCAGAATCTATTTTTCAAAAAGATACATGCGCGATGGTCGTTAAATACGCAATATCTAGTCTTATTCGCGCAACGTAGAGATGTATCACAAATTGGGGTATTAGCCAATCAAATGTTCCCTAATCAGCGTAAGGAGTTTTTGGAAGTTTATAAAGAAGCTACAAGCACGCGTTACGGATATTGCTTTGCGACCTTCATCCGCGAAACACGTTTAGAGTGCTTCTACGAACGAATATATTCCAAACGAGCCTGAAACGGTGTATATTCCAGAATGACAAAGAGACTAAAGAAATACCGTGAATTAATAAAAATCTATCATCGACTGCCCCGGGCAATGCAGCAGATGTTTATTAAAATATCGACGCCGACTTTTTGAAATGCATCTGTGAAATCTGTCTTAACGTTATAAATTGCAATGTATCAATGAAAGCCCCTCAGAAGGCTCGCCTACGCCGCTACAAGAACATAATACGTGCACTCGCTCGTAAAAGTCAACTGTAGCGAAGAAAAAACGAATTATTGTACAAACAGGAGGGTCATTTCTCCCCATCTTATTTTCAGTTTTGGGTCCTTTACTGACTAGATTAATATAATGAAGAAAGTGGTAGTGATTCCCCACGAGGTGTACGCTTCACTGCAAAGGAATCCAGACACGGATCTAGATCCCCGTAAAAGCAGACTTAAAAGAATGGAAAGCGAATTGCTAGCTCTATTAAACAGTGAAAAAACACCTGATGAGAAAAGAATCTTATACCAAGAAGCTCTGCAGAAATTTCTTCACGAGTACGAAAATTATAAGAGCCCTACAGAGATTCCTGTGTTATTAGGCACAGCACGGGGGACGATGGACATGGCGACATAGGATCTGAGCCCGACGATACAGCTGACCAACCAAAATTAAGGGTTAGCCACACAACATATCGAACATGTATTAAAAAGCACCCTCCCACATACATTGATGAGTAAAGGCTTAAGTCTTTATAATCTATTGAATGAGGATCCTGCCATACAATGGACCGATACAGGCGAGATCATTGTGGAAGGATTAAAGGTACAGGGATCGAATATCGTAGACATTGTCCATGATCTGGTGAGAAAGTGGGATAGGCCATCACCCTCATGGAAGCATATTAAAGCAAGACTACAACAAATAAATGTCCCTAAAACGTTGATAGGAAATCTGAACAGGTTAAAAGACTTGGAACATGCAATGCATGTGACATAATTGAAGGCGCCGCCATCCCCGGCGGTAACACCTTTGAAGAGGAGGAAGAAGAGGTTAAACCAACCCTACCCACGTGCCTCTAAAATACGCAAATGGCTAACGTATTAACTAAACGCTATTATGACATTTCTAACCCATCCTCTTACGGCGGCGTAGACAGACTATACAGAAGTGTTTACGGAGTAGGAAAAAAAGATGTTGAAAGATTTTTGAGGGAGCAGGACGCTTATACGCTTCATAAGCCTGTGAGAAAAAGGTTTAAAACAGCCAAGACAACGGCTTCCTCGATTGATTATATTTGGCAAGCAGATTTAACAGACATGCAAAGATATTCTGTGTATAACGATGGTTACCGCTACATTCTATTCATAATAGACGTATTCTCTAGATATCTGTGGCTAGTTCCTCTGAAAAATAAATCACCTGAAACAGTTGCTAAAGCCACCAAAACGCTAATGTTAAAAGAAAACAGGGTTCCTGGCTATTTTGTACGGATATGGGGAAGGAATTTATAGGCCGTGCTTTTCAGAACATGTTGACAGAGTTTAATATCAGCTATTACACAACCAATTCTATACATAAGGCTTCTTTAGCTGAAAGAGTTCAGCGCACCATAAAGGAACGCATGCACGTTATTTTACACATAAAAAACACATACAGATTTCTAGACATTCTGGAATCATTGGCATCATCCTACAACCGCTCACACCATCGCACGATTGGGACAACACCTAACGAAGTTTTAGAAAGAGGTACGCTCCCGAGAAGAGATGGATCACCACCACCACCACACTCTGCGCGCTTCAAAATCAATGATTATGTAAGGCTGTCGCGTTCGGGGAAAATATTCGCAAAGGGTTTTGAGCAAGGATGGACACGCGAGATTTTTAAAGTTAGGGCTGTGAGACCTAAAGGATAATGATGTATTACATTGAAGATTTGAATGGGGAAGAAATCTCAGGAGGCTTTTACCGCGAGGAATTGCAGAAAGTTGCGTTTAATTTAGAAAAAAATGTGTTTAAAATTGAGAAAATTTTAGGAAGCAAAGGTTCAGGAAGGAGAAAAATGTACCTGGTGAAATGGCTAGAGTACCCAGAAAGCTTCAACACCTATATAAAAGCTGATGCAATAATGAAGCTTAAATAGTATGCAACATGGCTCCTAACCATTTCTACGTCACACTCCCGTCCTCCTCGTCCCTGTCTGTACACCCTAACAACACACTAGCCAACTTGTAACAGAGCTCCACAAGCACATTGAATTGGGTCGTGATTCGTATGAGGTGGGGATATGCGAAATTCAGCTGGACACCATCTTTTAAATATTGAACATAAAGAAACCGTTTTTACGATTCTTAGAGACATTGACGAGTGTGAAAAAGCTGGGGTAGCTATGGATGAAACTATGCGTATCGCTCGGACTAAGGTTGCACGTATTACAGTACAGAAGTAAGACTAGGACGGGTCAATATGGTTCGGCCGAGGATGTTGTGAGAGGCTTAAACGTAAGTTTAAGAAACTCAAACCTTACGAATGATTTAGTATACGAAATCGGAAAAACCCTGCACATACACTAATCCTAAAATCAAAGACTAACAGACGTATTAAAGACCATAGAAAGTTCCAAATTCTAACCAATGGCCGATATAGCGCAGTCTTCCAAAGAGACACATTTCACGAGACACAGCATGACTTGTCCAGATTAATGTATCAATTGAAGATGGAGAAATTGGTGAAAGGTTCCCAGACATGTGCTATATTTACAGTAATATAGTGGAGCACCAGTTTGTTGGGGATACCCAGGCGCGCCTGCTGCGCATTGCTCACATCCCCAACCATAGAGGAAGGAGTTTGAGTATTACATATGACAGACCCCATTATGTGAATGTCACAACTAATTTAATAACCAATATCTCAATATATATAAGAACGATTGAGGGTGAAAACTTCCCATTCGGTAACGGGAGCTTAACAGTGAAGCTACACTTTCGACGCACTGAGTTATAATGGATAGAAAGCCTTTCACCCTCTATCGAGGGGTGAGATACCAGCGCGGTAGTGGACTTGGATCCATTTTTTCATCCATACTACGTACGGCTGTTCCTTTGCTGAAGAGGGGGGCCAGATATCTCGGAAGGAAAGCGCTACAATCAGGTATTAACACTGCAGAAGATATATTCGCCGGGGCTAAACCTAAAGAAGCTCTAAAAAAACATTTAAAGCGTACACGGGACGAAATCATCAAAGATGCAAAGAGAAAAATGCGTGGTGGCGTGAAGAAGAAGAGGGTTGCCCGGAAGAAGAAGGGGTCACGTGGTATTAAACGTAAAAGGCCATCAAAAAAGAAGTGCTGTAAGCGAATGAAACCTATGGTTGACCACTTTTTTGACTGATATAAGCTAAGGACATTGATCTCATGAATCATAGTTTGTTTACCACTTGTCGAGAGAGGAGCCACTATTTCGCCATGGCACGCTTCATCCACCCATGTAGTTCACAATGCTGTAAATCGGAGCTGTCCCTTTTTGAGCTGCCTCCAACCCAAGTTTCTATTGAGCACAGTGACTTTATTACAATTAACCTTTAAACACAATTAGTTCCCCGAGTGCACCTATAGAATTCGTGATACCCAGCTCAGGCCCTTATTTTTTGATCCAAGCTGTGTGCACATGTACGCTAAGCTACGTATAGCCCATTCTGATGGAACGGTCTGCGATGACAAATATGCTGTATACCCTGAAACAAACTTTCTGCACTCCATATTCAACCAGTGTGACGTATATTTAAATCAGACCAACATATCGGCAGGCACGGGGTACTATCATCTACGAGCCTATCTGGAAAATGTCCTCAACTTTTCCAAAGAAGCGAAGGCTACCTTTTTAAGTGCCGAGGGATATTATCAAACTAAAGATGAAAGTAGTATAAAGGACAAATTTAAAAATTCTAAAAAGAAAATATACGAGTGTTTTGGACGGTTGCACACAGATTTCACTTTCCAGGAGAAGTTGCTTGTCAACGGGGTGGATATGAAAATAAAGCTCACCCGCACGAGTCCTGAGATCTGCTTAAATCTGGATGCTGATCAAGAAGAGGGTGCAAAACCCGTTGTTGTTCACATTATGGACACATACCTCCGCGTACGGCGAGTGAAATTAAGTTCACCAAAACAACTAGAAATTGAGAAAAATTTACTAAACGCTACAGTGAAATATCCTATTAACAGAGTGCAAATCAAACTATATACGGTTCCTGCAGGGTTGGCATCGAAGCAGATAGAAAACATTGCCCTGGGAAATCTTCCTAAAAGGATATTAATCGGTATGCAGGACCATGCTTCGGTGAATGGAAAATATAAAAAGAGTGCCTTTAAATTCGAGAATTTCAGACTTAAAAATATAACTCTATACGTTAATGGCACTGCTTTGGGTGGAACAATGGGTACGGACTATTCATCAGACGCCGTGTTACCTCTTTGTGCCAGAGTCTATAGTAATCTGACCCATATTGCAGGTGATTGTGATGAGCTTGGTAATGGGGTAACGCAGAAGAATTCATTGATCAATTTAACCTTTATCCGTTTGACATTACACCTGACTTATCTGCTAGCGTAAATACCCATTAACCCCACAGCAGAGCGGAAACATCTCAGTGCGGCTGGAATTCGCCAAGCCTATAGACGCTCCTATTAGTGTACTAGTATATCTCGAATCGCAAGCCCTAATAGAAGTAGGTAGATTTAGGAGCGTTATCACTGACTTTTAAAATGGATGCTAATACACTTCAGAAAGTAAGGAACGAGTCACACGTTCCAAATTTATCGGCGTGTTTGCGAAGAATGAAACATTGAGTTTGCCAAGTACGCGAGAATGCGGTAGTCTTATTGTGAACACAGATGTCATCGGTAATGAAGGGATTCATTGGATCGCTGTCTATTTTAAAAATAGACAGTGCCTGTACTATTTTGATTCACTCGGTACTCAACCCTGGAGTGACCCTATTATTGTCAAATTTCTCGCTCAGTTACATATTCCCGAAGTTGTATGGAACCGTTTCGTGTACAAGGATATTTTAGTAATGTTGCGGAATGTACTGCGTCTCATTTCTCATGCATATGTCATGTAATAAAGAATTTATAAATTTTTAAAATTTATTTGACCCGTGTCACACTCGCCGAAACGATGAAATGGTATGCAGACAGATAAAAATCCGTTTTCCAATTGTACGTACTCGTTGTATAGTATAATGTTTTTGTTCGTATATTTGTAACGGTATATTCTGTAGTTGGTTATTGTACTGATTTCTTTCATTTAATAAATTTATGAAATATATTCTGTCTTCTTATCCCAAAAAGATCGAAAAACACTTACATTATTTCGGTGTGACATTGCTGACTGATCAGTATATCCTCCGTATTCATGACACGAGATTCTTCAAAAGATTGTATAACACGTGTCAAATCCTCATCGGACCTTAAAGGAATAATGTTCATTCTTTTAAAACATATACAGAGTATACAGACAGATCCCCATTATGTGAAGATATCTTTGGTTCATTAAGAGGAATAACATTGATTGCCATAAAAAATTTCGATTTTAGCATAATGGCGATAAGAGGTAAATCCAAATAACATTGATTGCCATAAAAAATTTCGATTTTTGGTGAGTATCTAAATGAAGTATTTGACGAGATACTACAACCCTCCATATATATATATATATAAAATCGAATTATAGACACTTACATTTCTATGGTATTCCCTTGCGTCGGATTGTAAGGAGCGTCACTGCAAATATCTTCAACGGTTTGCGTTTGAAATAATTCATCACGGTCAATTGCGTTAAAAAGATTAATTGCAGTTAATGCTGCAGTGTCACTTTCTTCATACAAATCCGGGGAGACGTACAGGTCCATGGTGGAGGGAATGATTATTCACTGACGCGAAAATAGCTACTGTTACTCCAAACTGAAAAATATCCCTTTTATATGCACAATCGCCAAGCTCCGCCCCAAAAGACCAGATGTTCGTAGTGATTGGCTGCCGGTGTAGCTGGGTGGAGCTATGACGTGTACCAATCCGCTATAACGGGGCCGGACGACTAATGACTTCTTTATATTTTCTCAAAGAAATATATCCTAATTATATTTTTAAAAAAGCATTCGGTTTCCGCGTTAAACTGTGGGTCTAAGGTGGAGTGAAAACTTTACCCGCTGTTACAATTCGAGCTAGTTGTTATTATTACTAAAGAGAAAATCATGCATGCTTTCGGTCATACTACTGACTCGGATCAAATGATCCTGTTATTTTAAATCCGGTTCAATAATCCTGTTATGTTGAAATGTGGAAGAGTAAAGCAACGACCCTCCATATATATATATATAATATATATATATATATATAATCGAATTATAGACACTTACAGAAATCCTTTCCTCGTGAAAGGAAAAACAATGCTTAATGATTAACTTCTTATATTGAATAAATAACCACTCACTCGTGAAAGTTCCTCTAATTATATTTTAAAAGAGCGTTCGGTTTCCACATTAAACTGTGGGTCTAAGGTGGAGTGAAAACTTTACCCGATGTTACAATTCGAGCTAGTTGTTATTATTACTAAAGAGAAAATCATGCATGCTTTTCAGTCATACTACTGTCTCGGATCAAATGATCCTGTTATTTAAATCCGGTTCAATAATCCTGTTATGTTGAAATGTGGAAGAGTAAGCAACGACCCTCCATATATATATATATATATATATATATATATATATATATATATATATATATAAAATCGAATTATAGACACTTACAGAAATCCTTTCCTCGTGAAAGGAAAAACAATGCTTAATGATTAACTTCTTATATTGAATAAATAACCACTCACTCGTGAAAGTTCCTCTAATTATAGTTTTAAAATATTTTCATTGTAGAAATAATAATAATGACAATAATAAGAAATGAAGTGAGCGGTGGTTTTTGCTCGAATAGTTTGGTAGAAGGATTAACCCTCGACCAAAACGGTCTCTAGGTAGCAACAAGCAGGTGTTCTTCGAATTGACCCAGTCCTTTCCTCGTGTGAGTGTGTGTGTGTGTGTGTGTGCACGAGTTGTTCATATACAAACACAGATGGGGGGAATGTACGAGCATGCTTTTTGGTTTTAATTCGGCGAAATTCAATATATATAATTATATATATATATATATATGTATATATATATATATATATATATATATATATATATATAAGGGTTGACAAATATACACGTTTATTATGATTCCTTCTATATATATATATAAACAGATGGGGGATTAGGTCGGGGTAATACGTGCATTAAATCTATTGGAGAAAATATAAAGATGTCATTAGTCGTCCGGCCCCGTTATAGCGGATTGTGTTTTGGGTAATTTCAACTTTAAATGAATCTTCAATTGATTAACTATATAAATATATTGTGGTATTTTATATGGCTGAATCTTCCAATTGAATAACTATATAAATATATTGTGGTATTTTATATGGTTGAATCTTCCAATTGATTAACTATATAAATATATTGTGGTATTTTATATGGTTTGTGCACACGAGTGGTTCATTAGTTTATTATATATACAAGCGCAGATGGGTGGGGGAATGACGATCGTATGTTTTGAATTGTTTCGCAATTTTCTTTTCCGTTCGTTTTTCCCACTGATATTCGTGACTTAAATATTTATAATAAAAATTAAGTGTGTAAAAATTATTTATTTAATAAACAGAATTTAATTGGATTCATCGATTAACTACCGTCATATAAATATATATTGTGGTGCACTATTTAAATGGATGATTAATATATGGTTTTAAATATTGCTATCTGGCAACTGAATACATGGCGCTATCTGGCAACTCAGCCAGAATAGAGGTTTATAAAAGACCGAGAAGCTGATGACGGAGTCATTACAAGCTCGGCTCCCAGCCGAGCAAGGACCTCTGGTCCTTTCTCTTTCTGGCCCTTTGGGAAAACCCCTTAGAGGCCTCTTAGGTTAGGTAAACGAAAATAGCTTGGGGGAGAACTCCGCCTCCAAGTTGCATGCCTTGCAATCAAAGGCAACTACTCTCTCTCTCTCTCCTTCAGGTGTACCCCTCCCCCCCCTTGGCTCAGCCAACTGGCTGATTAGGAGCCTATAAGACAACGCCTACTCGGCTGAAGTCTTAATATGCACTTGTCTCCTGCCAGGTGAACACATCTCCTCCTTTCTCTCCTCCTTTCTCTCCTTTCTGGCCCTTTGGGGGGAATAGCTTGGGGGAGAACTCCGCCTCCAAGTTGCATGCCCCTTGCAACCCCGGTTGGCAACAAAGGCCAGTACTCTTTTTTTTGCAACAACCCCCCTTTGCAACAACCCCCACCCCCCTTTGCAACATTCTTGCACTCTCCCCTTTTTCGGCTATACTACTTGCCTTCTCTGATGATTTAACAGAAGTATCTGAACTATTAAGAGCTCTGTACTAATCAGCTTTCAGTATCCCAGAAACTGACGAACTGAGATCCGATAGAAACACATTCTTTGCAGAAGAGCTACGGGGGGAAAGTATAACGGACTTCGACTTTACGACAGATGATATTACACAAGCTATAGGGAAACTGAAAGCAAACTCGGCGGCAGGACCGGACAAATGGAATGCCACACTGATCAAAAACTGCAAGAATGCAATTGCTCAGCCCCTACATTGGATATGGAGAAGATCACTTGACACGGGAGAAATACCAGGCATCCTGATGAGAGCGAGCATAGTCCCAATATATGGAGGAGATCGATCCGAGGCCAAAAACTATAGGCCAGTGTCGCTTACATCTCATCTCACTGAAATATTTGATAGAATAGTTAGAGAAAAAAATCTGACGTTTTGGAAACTCAGAAAAAATTAAATGATAACCAATATGGATTCCGGTCAGGCAGATCATGACTATCACAACTAATGGAACGCTACAACAACATTATTGATGCACTTGAAAGTTATGAAAACTATGATGTAATACACAAAGACTTTGCCAAAACGTTCGACAAGGGTGGCCATGCAATCATAATACATAGGCTGACCATATTTCCTTGAGACAAAAACGGGACATTGGGATGGCACAAAAGGGACGGGGGTTATGTAATATTCTGTATTCATGAAAAAGTAAGTACATAAACGGGACAAAATTGACATATTTATTAAAACGACGGGATGGCCAGGAAATATAAAAACAACGGTACTGTCCCGTTCAAAACGGTACGTATGGTCAGCTTAAATTAATACATAAACTGAAATACATGTTGTTTCACAACCGGTCTGCCATACTTTAGGGCAGTGGTTCCCAACCTTTTCACCACAAAGGACCCCTTTTATTTTTATTTTTTTCCCACGGACCCCATGTTTTTGAAAGATTCCGTCTACCAAACAAACTGTTTTTATTAACTAATTATTAACTCGTTTTCTCATTTTTCACTATCAAATAAAGGACATATAAGAGAGTATGCAATTAAAATACAGCCTATTAAATAAAGTATTAATAATTCCAGCCAAGAGCAAGGAAACTTGAAATTTTAGCCTGAGCGCCCTTATCGTGGGTAAATGTACGATTTTCATTGGAGCCTCTCGAAATATTGAAAGCTCACGGACCCCCAGTACTACCTTCGCGGACCCCCAGGGGTCCGGGGACCCCAGATTGGGAACCACTGCTTTAGGGGGTGATTTTGGGGTGATATCGAGTAAAAAAAATTAATACAACATCGGTGCTATTTCCAACCGTTGCGGAGCTACATACGTTTGAATGTGCACGGAAAAAATAAACGCGAGTATCAATTTGATGTACATTATTTATTGCTACATTTTATGAGATACACCTTATAAATGTTCAAAATGTCCGCCTCGGTTTTCAATGCACAGCCTTGCTCGTTCCAAACAAGAGTCCACTGCCCATTGAATCATTTCGGAGTGTTCTTGTATGTAAGAAGCGGCATCCATAATCTAACGCAAGAGTTCCTCTCTCGTTTGTACTTTGGTCTTGTAGACCATCTCTTTCATAAGGCCCCATAAAAAGAAATCTAACAGGGTTAGGTTTGGAGATCTCGGTGGCCACGATATTGGACCAGCACGACCAATCCAACGATTCCCGTACCGCTGATTCAAGTAATCCCTAACATGACGACCAAACTGTGGTGGCGCCCCATCATGCTGAAAGAACATCCTGCGCCTTGTCTCCAAGGGCATATCTTCCATCAAAAGCGGCAATTCGTTCGTCAGGAAGTTCAGTTAAATACCAGCAGTTAATCGTTGTTCCAAAACGAACGGTCCAATCAGCTGATTTCCAATTACACCACACTAAAACATTCACCGAGAATCAATGTTGAAAGTTTCCTTCAACGATACCGTGGGGATTATCGGCGGACCACAAATGGGAATTTCGGCTATTGTTAATTCCATCCCGAATGAATTGTGCTTCATCACTAAACAGTATGCGATTAAGAATTTGGCGATGCATAACCATCCACTGGCAAAATTGAACACGTTTATCGTAATCATCTAGTTGAAGAGCTTACACACGTTGTAAATGATAGGGTCAGGGCCGTTTCCTCCAATAGGCGAAATAGGCGACTGCCTAGGGCCCCGCTTCAAAAAAGTGTAGGAGGCAAAATTTCTGAAGGATACAATAGAGATTGAATTCGAAACAATCTTTGTATTTATTGAGTGAAATGTTTTTAAAAATGTAAAAATATTTTTGTTCAAAGTGTGCAGTGTTAATTATGTTTAAAAATTACAACAAAATAAACACTAACTTGCCAAAATGAACATTTTCATTTTGGCAATACAAATTTGGTTTATCGTGTGCAATGCTAGTTATAGGCATATTCTTTAAAATAAATGAAAAAAATTAGTAACCATTTCGCTTCCTGTCCAATTTATGCATATCTCTCTCTCTCTCTCTCTCTCTCCTTCACACACAACACACACACACACACACACACACACACACACACATATATATATATATATATATATATATATATATATATATATGCAAAAAAACCAGCATGATCGTGCTGCCTCATGGATGGAAAAGTTAGGGACTTTGTGCAAGGCACGTGAGGGCTTTCTATATATATATAATATATATATATATATATATATATATATATATATATATATATATATATATATAACCTTTGACCTTTGGTTAACCTTTAGTTAGCTTCCGCCCGAATTGTTCATTCTGACGAAGATCAAGCTTTTCACTCCTACAGTTTAACGTGGAATCCGAACCACACCCCATCAGCAGCCCAGCGTCTTAACCACTAGGCCACCATCGGCTGCCATCGGGTCTCGAACCCGGGGCCGATGGATTCGTAGTCAACGACGCTAACCACTACACCACCGAGGCGCATTATATATATATATATATATATTGGAAAATAATGGAGAAACTAGTCCCTAATCTTACTCTAAACCCTATAACTCCCCAAATAAAAGTGGAAAGTAGAAACGGTAGATTGTGTCGTATTCCCAAATTGAAGGCGAGACAGGGAACATCCTTAACCCTGAAAGAAAATAGTTTTGTGGTGGGAGGACCAAAACTGTTTAAACAGCTGCCCAAAGACCTAAGAAACACAAAGGGAGTTGCAGTGGATATCTTCAAAAGAAGACTAGACGCCTGGCTCAGAACAATCCCCGATGAGCCGGGGGTACCTGGCTATATGAGGTGGAGAGCACAAGAAACCAACTCTCTACTTCACCAGGCCAACTCGAGAGGAGGGGCGACAAGTTTGACCTTCACGAAATGAGGAATCATCACGCGGAACCTTTGTAAGGTTGTAAGGTAAGGTAAGGTGTGTATATATATATATGTCACATACTACGTATATAAAGCAGATGTTTTGATGCATCTCTGGCAAATGATCAGCTAATGGGGTTGGGTGCCACCCCAAAAATCTTGTCTAGGGCCCGAAAAATGCTAGAAACGGCCCTGGATAGGGATACAAACCCTCATCATATATGGTTCGCCATACACGCGATGCGGATTCACCAATTTGTCTAGAAATCCTTCGAACACTGGTAATTGAGTTACGTTGTACTAGATCCAGTATGCGCTCCTCCATAGCAACGGGCCGTCGTGCTACATGTTCTTGGTTACGTGGAACAATTGTCCCTGTTTCCCTTAATCTCTGGTGTGTGTCACTAAACACTTGTCTGTTCGGTATTCGGCGGTTCGGAAAACATCTTCAATAGTTCTCAACTGCCGCTCTGCTGTTACCATCACAGAATCCATAAATGAAATGGATATGAGCTTATTCAGCGGGTGTGAACTGTGATTCATTTTGATTGTTCACCTTAGTGCAACACAGTGTCTCGTACCACAGATCAGAACCAACTGAAAGAAAAAACTGAGGATTAGTAGTGGTAACTTCGTTAACCGAAACTACCACTAGTGCTGACATCTATCGAATTACACACAAGTAGGGATTTGTTGTTTACACATCTCAAAACGTCCGTAGCTCCGCAACGGTTGGAAATAGCATCTATGTTGTCTCAACTTTTTTACTCGATATCAACCCCCTAAGCATGGCTGACCGGTTGTGAAACATCCTGTGTATAGGAATAACAGGAAAAGTAGGGAAATGGATATATAATTTCCTTAGTGAGCAGCGGCAAGTCGTTACAGTTCAAGGAATATCTTCATCAGAATCAGAGGTCCTCAGCTCACTACCACAAGGAACAGTATTAGCTCCATTACTCTTCATAATCATGCTAACTGACATAGATGAGGACGTTACCAGTGACAGCACAGTAACATCGTTTGCCGATGACACAAAGATCAGTTGAAAAATAAGAAACCCAGAGGATATAGGATCTCTACAAACAGATATGAACAGAATCTACAAGTGGTCGGAAGACAACAATATGAAGTTTAACACTGAAAAATTTCAACTGTTCAGGTACGGAAAAGGGAGGACCTAAAATCCATGGAATACTATATCCCAAATGGGCAGGAAATTCAGAGAAATTGTAAAGTAAAAGATTTAGGAGTTGTAATGACTGGTGATGCGAAATTTGAAACAAAATAAGATAGCAGTAAACAGAGCAAAGAGAATACCTGGGTAGATTCCTCTATTGAAAACACTAATCATACCCAAGTTGGAATACTGCTCGGTCCTAACATCCCCATATAAAAAGGAAGACATTAGTCAGCTAGAAGGGATTCAGAGAAGCTTCACAGCCAAGATCAATAGATACAAAAAACTAAATTATCGGGAAAGGTTACGCGAATTAAACCTATATTCAGTGGAAAGAAGAAGAGAGAGATGCACCATTATTTACACTTGGAAAATAATGGAGAAACTAGCCCCTAGTCTTACTCTGAACCCTATAACCCCCCAAACAACATTGGAAAGTAGAAAAAGAAGACTGTGTCGTGTTCCCAAATTAAAGGCTAGAGAGGGAACATCCTCAACCCTGAAGGAAAATAGTTTCGTTGTAGAGGATCAAGACTGTTTAACCAGCTGCCCAAAGAACTAAGGAACACCATTGGTAATGCGGTGGACATCTTAAAAGGAAGATTAGACGCCTAGCTCAGAACAACTCCCGATGAGCCGGGCGTACCTGGCTGTGAGGTGGAGAGTACAAGAAACCAACTTTCTACTTCACCAGGCCAACTCGAAAGGAGGGGCGACAAGTTTGACCTTTATGAAATGGGGAATCATCGCGCGGAACATATAAAAGGTTGAAAGGTATATACATATAATTTAGTGGTGGACCATATATCCGCATCCGCATATGCGGATATCCGCATCATTTTTAACATCCGCATCCGCATCTGCACTTCTGACTGCGGATGTTATGGGATATTACCTCTAAGAAATTATGCAATTTACAATTAAATTAGCTTATAAAGTAGCTTATAAGGCCTAGTCATGCACATTTCATGTAAAGTATTAATTATTATTAATGAACCAACAAATATATAAACCTCAAAATATAAATACCTGGTAACACAGAAAATTGAATGAAACTTGTTTCATTGAATTTTCTGTGGCTGAAACTCTTGAGAAAGTTATTATTTTTATCATAATGAAAACATTAATATTAATTTTAATTATTATGCATTGCCTGCCATAAGAGTAATATCATGAAATTTGAAAAATTATGTCATATATTCATGATTCAATATTATATTGATAAATTAACTAAATATCCGCGTCCGGATCCGCATCCGCGGATATTGAAATTAAAAATCCGCATCCGCAGATGTTGAAAAAGTGACATCCGGTCCACCACTGTATATATATATATATATATATATATATATATACAGTATATATATATAATTAGGGTGTCACTTATTTTTCAACTTTTAAGTTTCCGTGCTCTGACCCCATCAAAGTATGCCATATGATGTGAAAACACTATGTACAAAGGTTTATCGAGATATTTTAATATTTAGAGGTCGCTCAACGGCTTCGAAGTATTGGATACGAGATTCTCAGAAAATGCGAATATAAACAATTTCCAAATGTATTTAAACAATTTATTATGTTCCTACATTAGCAGGAAGTGCACAAGACATTATCATAATATTAAGATGAAGTACATTAACATCAGACAGTAGCGTAATTATTATGATTAATCATTATTTCCACTCAAGGTATGCTTTTGTCCCCATGTCCAATGCTTGCAATGGTCTTCAACAACATGGAGAAGAAACTGGAGTTGTTCTTCATCTTTGGTTAGGTATCCAGAAAAATCCTGGATTAGAGCAACTCCACGTTCAGCGAAGTCATTTGTTACAGTCAGAGTTTTTACAGTCTGTTTCGCAGTCTGGTAATGGGTATCCTCTTCCCATTGCTCAGCAGTTTCCCCCAAGAATTCATCTGGGAGGTTGAGCTTCGTGAACAATGATTTTGTGCTTTTCGTTACAAAGTTTTCAAAGCTTTTTTCTTTCAGAGTATCCAGGTCAACAACCACACGCTTTGGAGGGTTCTCTTGTCCATCAACACTAGTCATAGATATGACCATGCGATTTTTTACATCAGGGAGGACTAAAAGACTAAAATAACACGCACTAATGCAAACACAGCCTACCATTAAGGCGACAGAAATGATACTTGGGTGAGGCATAGAGAGGAAGCGCATTTCAATTTAGGACAAGTAACGACGCGTCATCAAAATTTTAATGGCCTTGAGCGACCTCTAAATATTAATATTTTCTCATGAAACTTCATAATCAGCGTTTCTACATGCAATGTGACATTTCTAGAGGGTCAGACCGAAACTTCTTGATGGTTCAATTCTTACTATACAAATAAGTGACACCCTAATATATATATATATATATATAATATTTCTACTCTTCTGTATTTTATAAATAGGAAATTAAAATCTCCGCAGACTATTATATTTGGAGTTGGGACGTTTAAGATCTTTCTTTGGTTTCTAATCTCAGTAATGGTATTAAAGAATATTTCAGTTGGCGTGTTCGGGGGTATATACGAATACATGAATATTAGTATCATGTTTAGTTTTGCAATTTTTCCTACTAAAAGTTCCACGTTGCTGTTTGATGTACTTGTTATGATTTCTGCCATATGTGACTCATGTATGTAGATAGCACATCCACCTCTTCGTCTTTCTGTTCTGTCGGCTCGTATTATGTTATAGTCATCAACTTGTATTCTTTTTTCATCTTTGCAGTAATCGCAGTTTTGACAGTTTACTTGGCAGTCTTTAAGATGTAAGACATGCGAAGTCATCCCTAGTTTTATCCATAAAGCCTTTCAGACATAAAACTTTATGTAATGAGTGGTTCGGATTTAGCCATTGTACGAGGGTCGGCTGAAAAGTAATGCCTCCACTTGAATAATTCTGGATTGTGTAGAGGTAGCCAGATAAAACCGGTTTTGTGTTGTAACTTGATATCCCCACCCCATTCCAGATTGTGTAGTAACCAGATAAAAACCGGTTTGTGTTACAGCCTAATATAGCCTACACTCATTGCACGCGTTGGTTCAGTATCGATTACAATGGAAAGGGGTAAAGACGTTCGCTTCAAGCAACGTGCCGTAATTGAATTTTGATCGCGGAAAGTGTTGGTCCCATAGACATTTATCGGCGAATGCAAGCTGTGTACGGCAAATAGTGTGTTGATGTGAGTACCATTCGACGTTAGGCGAGGCAGTGTCAAGAAGGAGAAGCAGGGCAAGAAGATTTGCGAGACAAATCGCGAAGTGGAAAACCTATAACGGCAACCAACGAGTCTCATCGGAACTACGTTGACGAACTGATTCGTGGAAATCGTTGCATTAAACAAAATGAAATTGCTGCAATGCTCGATATCTTCAAGCAGCGAGTGGGATACATTATCACTATTCTTGGTTATCAAAAGGTCTGCGCCAGATGGGTGCCTCGCATGCTCACTGTCGAGATGAAAACGCAGAGACCGCATTTGCCAAGAAAATCTGCAGCGTTTCGAAAATGAAGATGAATTTTTGCACAGCATTGTGACAGGAGACGAGACATGGGTCCACCATTATGACCCTGAAAATAAACAGCAATCCATGGAATATCGGCACAAAAATTCACCACAACCAAAAAAATTCAAAGTTAAAAAATCGGCTGAAAAAGTGATGATGACTGTTTTTTTCGGGAGATCAATGTTGTTGTTCTCGAAGACTTTACGGAAAGAGGGAGAGCTGTCAACGTTATATTGAAACTCTGAAGAAGTTGAAAAAACGGATAAGGAGGGTTCTCACCCACAAAAACGCAGTCATTATAAATGCAAAAAATTCACTTTTCTACGTAAAGGTCAAATTATGATAATAAAAACCCACTCTAATAGACAGAGTTTATTTCCACAACAGTTTCAATGCCCACTGGCATCCTCTTGGGGTGGATACAGAAAAACGAATGAACCAAAAACAAGAGGGAAAACAGTCCAGGGACCATTAAGAAATTCGCACCTAGGTTAGATCACGTTCTCCCGATACCGAAAGGGCATTTTATTAAAGGGTCCCGATTATAAGTACATTCGCACAAATTTAAAACTATCTTCTTGTTCTATACATACAGATTCTATTATTTTTTTACATAATTATTAAATTTATTATTACATTTATTACATTATTATTGCATTATTACTTATTACAGAAATTATAAATTTATTATTACATTGATTATTACATTGTTGTTTATTATTACAGAAATTATAAACCGAAAAACGAGTGAAAAAGGCGAGAAGGAAATAATCCAGAGACCATTAAGAAATTCGCACCTAAGTTAGATCCCGTTCTCCCAATACCGAAAGGGCATTTTATTAAAGGGTCCCGCTTATAAGTACATTCGCACAAATTAAAACTATCTTCTTGTTCTATACATAGAGATTCTATTATTTTGACATAATTACTGCATTTATTATGACATTTACATTTTTTTTAACATTTATTATTATTACCTTTACATTTATTATTATAGTTACATTTATTACTATTACGTTTATTATCCCATTTACATTTTACCGAAAAAACGAATGAACCAAAAGCGAGTAAGGAAACAATCCAGAGACATTTAAGAAATTCGCACTTAGGTTTAGAACCCGTTCACCCGACGCCGTAAGGGATTTTTTGACCATGAATCTCATCAGAGGGTCCAGCTTATAAGTACCTTCGCACAAATTAAAATTATCCACTTGTTCTATCCATACAGATTCTATTATTTTTCGTTTGACATAATTATTGCATTTATAAAGTAACTTACTTGATTCCCAATCTATAGCATGATCATTTTGGCTGGCGTGATAAAAAATTGCATTATTAGTATTACAACTTCTGAAGGCATATTTATGTTCTTTAATACGGGTTTCAATATTTCTTCCAGTTTCTCCTACATATACTAAATCACAACTTTTACAGGGAATGCTGTAGACACAGGCTTGTGCCTGTTTCGCAACTTATTCCTAACCAATTTACTTTTTACAGTAGACGAATATTTGAACGGCAAAGCAAACTTAAAATCTTTCCTCAAAGGTTTTACTCATTCTAAGCAGCAATGTAAGGCAACTCACATATATTTTGGTGTTAACTAAAGGTTCCCGAGGGGCATAAAAAGATTTTCTGGCTTTAAAATACGTCTTTCTGATAAACCACTCAGGATATTTTAAATCCTTAAAAATGTTCCAAATCTATTTTCCGGGTCCAGCAAATGTGGGGTACTTTGCCAACATGTAACGTAGAACTAGGCATGCCCACATCAGTATTTTTAGAACTGATAAAACTCTGTGTCACCAATAATGCCTTCTCCTTCGGTGAAGAATTTTATTTGCAACGTTTTGGTATGGGAATGGGGTCCCCTTTATCCGCAACACTGAGTGCATTATACATGGAATATTATGAGTCGGAATTGTTGCAAACATATGTCCCAGGAATCTAATTTGGTTTCGTTATGTAGATGATATTTTCTCATTTTGGCCTGACCACTGGAACAACTTTGACACTTTCAGTCATTAAATAATCTTGTTCCCTCTATTAAATTTAAATATGAATGGGAGAACGACAAACAATTACCTTTTCTAGATGTTTTAGTCATTAACGAAAGCGGAAAGCCCAATTTCACGGTCTATAGAAAACCTACTCATTGTAATTCGTACATTTATTATTTTTCATATCATGATGAAGGGGATAAAAGCTCAATTATTTCTTCCATGTTTCTAAGAGCACTCAGGATTTGTAGCCCACATTTGCTGGGCCCGGAAAATTCAAAGATTTGGAACATTTTTAAGGATTTAAAATATCCTGAGTGGTTTATCAGAAAGACGTATTTTAAAGCCAGAAAATCTTTTTATGCCCCTCGGGAACCTTCAGTTAACCAAAAACAATATGTGAGTTTGCCTTACATTGCAGGCTTAGAATGAGTAAAACCTTTGAGGAAAGATTTTAAGTTTGCTTTGCCGTTCAAATATTCGTCTACTGTAAAAAGTAGATTGGTTAGGAATAACGTTGCAAAACAGGAACAAGCCTGTGTCTACAGCATTCCCTGTAAAAGTTGTGATTTAGTATACGTAGGAGAAACTGGAAGAAATATTGAAACCTGTATTAAAGAACATAAATATGCCTTCAGAAGTTGCAATACTGATAATGCAATTTTTTATCACGCCAGCCAAAATGATCATGCTATAGATTGGGAATCAAGTAAGTTACTTTATAAATACAATAATTATGTCAAACGAAAAATAATAGAATCTGTATGGATAGAACAAGTGGATAATTTTAATTTGTGCGAAGGTACTTATAAGCTGGACCCTCTAATGAGATTCATGGTCAAAGAATCCCTTACGGCGTCGGGTGAACGGGTTCTAAACCTAAATGTGAATTTCTTAAATGTCTCTGGATTGTTTCCTTACTCGTTTTTGGGTCATTCGTTTTTTCGGTAAAATGTAAATGGGATAATAAACGTAATAGTAATAAATGTAACTATAATAATAAATGTAAAGGTAATAATAATAAATGTTAAAAAAAATGTAAATGTAATAATAAATGCAGTAATTATGTCAAAATAATAGAATTTGTATGTATGTATTTGTATGAATGCGCATCGGTGGTGTAGTGGTTAGCGTCGCTGACTACGAATCCATCGGCCCCGGGTTCGAGACCCGGCGGCAGCCGGCGCGCAGCAAAACCCAGCTGTTCATCCTTCCACACAATAAAGAAAGTGGTTGGTAGATAAATGGGTACCCTAGGTGGCCTAGTGGTTAAGACGCTCGGCTGCTGATGGGGCGTGGTTCGGATTCCACGTTAAACTGTAGGTCTAAGGTGGAGTGAAAAGCTTGACCTTCGTCAGAATGAACAATTCGGGCGGAAGCTAACCAAAGGTATAGAACAAGAAGATAGTTTTAATTTGTGCGAATGTACTTATAAGCGGGACCCTTTAATAAAATGCCCTTCCGGTGTCGGGAGAACGGGATCTAACCTAGGTGCGAATTTCTTAATGGTCTCTGGATTGCTTCCTTCTCGCCTTTTTCACTCGTTTTTCGGTTTATAATTTCTGTAATAATAAACAACAATGTAATAATCAATGTAATAATAAATTTATAATTTCTGTAATAAGTAATAATGCAATAATAAATGTACTAAATGTAATAATAAATGTAATAATTATGTAAAAAAATAATAGAATCTGTATGTATAGAACAAGAAGATAGTTTTAAATTTGTGCGAATGTACTTATAATCGGGACCCTTTAATAAAATGCCCTTCCGGTATCGGGAGAACGGGATCTAACTTAGGTGCGAATTTCTTAATGGTCCCTGGACTGTTTTCCCTCTTGTTTTTGGTTCATTCGTTTTTCTGTTTCCACCCGAAGAGGATGCCATTGGCCATCGAAACCGTTGTGGAAATAAACTCTGTATATTAGAGTGGGTTTTTATTATCACAACGCAGTCATTGTTCACCATGACGACGCACGGCCTCACACCAGTGTTCAAGTGCGAGAAGCAATTGAGGATCTGCAATTCACCGTCTTGTCGCACCCACCATATAGCCCCGATTCAGCACCATGCGATTTTCACCTCTTTCCTAAACGTAAAGAACATCTCCGTGGAAATCGCTACGAGTCTGACGGAGAAGTTAAGGCCACTGCGAAATTTTGGTTTCGTAGTCAAAGCTCCGAGTTTAACGGGATGGGTTTCAAAAACTCATTTATCGTTAGCGTAAATATATCGAGGTAGAGGGTGATTTTATAGAAAAGTAAATGTATCGTTTTGAAGAATAAACTCTAAGGTACATATCTGCTTTTGTTTTCTATAAAATCCTTCAACCCGTTTAAAATTTATTTCAGTGGAGGCATTACTTTTCAGCCCACCCTCGTATATTTGCCAGGACCATTTTTATGTTTTTAGTTTTACGTTGTCCTTTAAGTATTGTAAATTCATTATCCTTCTTCGCATGTTTTATACCCTTGTGATCCCCTGGAGAAAAAAAATCCGTTTCTGTTTATCTGTCATGGTAGCTTCTTGACTGAAAACGGTTTGGCAAAGAGGTTTTTAACTGTGTCGGTATACATATGTTGTATGATATTTAGGAGAGTATTATGTCAGCGATTTCGAAAAAATTATTTTCGTGGTTTGTTGTTTTCTTTGCATTATTCGCCCACAGAGCCCTAAATTTTTGTCTCCCATCTGTTCTTTGTGTGTTATTTCATTGACCTCAGTTTCTTTCTCGCCGTTTTCGTGTGTTTGTTTTCTCTATCTTTCTGTTTCTCTCTCTTTCTCTTCCTTTACTGTTTCTCTCTGCTCGTCATTTTCATTTTTTTCCTGTGGCTTCTTCTTCAATGTTTCTTTTTATTTTACATGCCGCAAACTAATTTATTTCCGTTGTATAAACATCCCCAAAGAATATGATTTCGTTAAGTTGTTTAACATTTGTTGGTTTTCTTGATCCCCCAAAAGTGGCCCCCACCCACAGAAGAAAAGAGCCAAAATCAAGGTCCGGGGTTTTCGAGATGCCAAGACACTCTGTGTTTGAAAGATGGGAGGTCATAGACAGAAGGAAAGATGGATTGAGGAAGATTGTTCCAGAGTTCACCGGTTGAATAGATGAAAGATTGAAAATACCGATTAACTCTTGCGTTAGATAGTTTTACAGAAAAGGAATGAGAAAGTGTAGAAAGTTTGGTGCTGCGTGCTCTCCTTAAAGGAGGAGGCATGCAGTTAGAGAGCTCATAAGAGCAATGTCCGTTACAATGGCGATAGTACAGAGAGAGAGAGAGGCAACATTGCGGCGAAGAGAGAGAGAAAGAGAGATTGAAGACAGTGAGTAAGAGGCGATGAGACAAAAAGCCTTTGATTTCACATGGTCAAGTACGGCTGTGTGGGTTGAGCCACCCCCAACATGAGAAGCATACTCCATACATGGGCGAATAAGACCCCTGTACAGAGACAGCAACTGAGTGAAGGTGAAGAAACCGCGGAGGCGGTACAGCACACTTAACCTCTTAGAAGATGTTTTAGAAAGAGAGTACATGTGATCTTTTCAGGAAAGATCACGAGAAAAGGAAACACAAAAATGTTAAGAGAAGAGGAGGAATTGAGTTGTGTGTTGTTGAAGGTAAGGGGATAGTTGTGTGGAAGACTGTGACGAGTAGACAGATGAAGGAACTGAGTTTTTGAGGCATTGAAAGCCACAAGGTTTTCTCTACCCCAGTCAGATATAGCAGAAAGATCAGAGGTCAGGTGTCCCATAGCCGTCCTTTGCGAATCATGAAGCGACTGCTGTGAGGGACGCTTTGGGAAGCGGGTGGAGAAGTGAAGAGTGGAATCATCGGCATAGGAATGAATAGGACAGGAAGTGCAAATTAAAATATCATTAATAAATAAAAGGAAAAGAGTGGGTGCAGGACAAAACCCTGAGGAATACCACTGTTGATAGCTTTAGGAGAAGAACAGTAGCCATCTAAATCCGAAGCTATAGATCGGGCAGAAAGGAAATTAGAGATGAAGACAGATAGAAGAACAGAAACCGAAGGAGGGCAGATTGGAAATTAAAGATTTGTGCCAGACTCTATCAAAAGCTTTTGATGTGTCTAGAGCAACAGCAAAAGCTTCACCAAAATCCCGAAAGGAGATTGCAGAGAGATCTGCAAGAAGATCGCCAATAGAGCGTCCCTTGCGGAACCATACTGACGATCTGAAAGAAGATTTGATTTGAGAAGAGAGGTGTGTAAGAATTTTCCTATTATGGAAGGGCCGAGGTGGAGGGCTAGAAGGCTGAGAGCGGTCACCCCTGGGACAGGCTTCAAGAGCCTTGGAGTCCCTTGGGGAGGGACCATAAACGTCTGCACTTCTGCCTCCTCCGCTGCCATACCGGGAAAGCAGACCCGGGCAGCATAATGTACTCTATTAAGTATTTAGAGAACGAATTTTGTTTATCAAGTAATTACGTTTTAACTTAAAAATTTACAGAAAGTTCTAAAGGTAGGCTTTTAGAATTACTAAAACTTTAAAGGTAGGAAATTCCAGCGGTCTTGGGTTCGAGACCCGGTGATGGCAGGCAATGCGTAGTATGCTTAGCTAGGATAAAAGTATTTCCGGCGCTGTAAATTAGTGTACTTGTAACTCCTTGTAACTCACTTCCTCTATATATATTATATATATATATATATATATATATATATATAATATTATATACATACCGTATTATTCAGTACTTAATCAAGAATCCTTGCAAGTGTTAATTAATTTATAAAAAGCCATAATAAACGCATTTTGAAGTGTAAAGCTATTCGACCGGGTTCGAGACCCGGTGTCGGCAGACGATACGTAGCATACCCACTAATCTTACTTTTGAGCCCGGTTAGGCTAGTTGCTT
The DNA here is from genome assembly GCA_023014485.1 of Bathynomus jamesi. Lineage (NCBI taxonomy): Eukaryota > Metazoa > Arthropoda > Malacostraca > Isopoda > Cirolanidae > Bathynomus > Bathynomus jamesi. The sequence continues at coordinate 73,369 of JAJOZX010001812.1, forward strand.
GCTCTTTATCATTTGATCCGGGTACCCTATTCGGCATTTTCTCTTATTGTAACTCCTTGTAACTCTCTCTTCATATATATATATATATATATAGAAGGATATTTTAATGACCCGGTTAGGCTAGTCTTTTAGAATCACTAAAGTTGTCATTTATGATATATATATATATAATATATATAATATATATATATATATATATATAGAGTCGAAAATATATATATAAATATATATTATATATATATATATATATATATATATATATGCTCCTCTGTGTATATTTTAATGAAAACAAATGGATTTTAATTAAAAAAGATTCAGAAAAATGTATGAACAACCAAAAATAATTATCTCTCTACAACCGTAGTCTATTTTCTTAAATGTCCGATGAGGAACTGACTCGCGTTTTAGAAACTTTTCGTGATAGCTTTGAAGAAACGCAAATAGCCGACGGCGATTTGGAGGTTGAAGTTTTATTGGACACTCGATCCAGTGATTGCTGCATCATGGGAGAACTCATGTAAGCTTTTTTCTTTTTGGTTCGGAGAAGAAGACGCAGTGTATTTTCATCAATTTATTAAATGGTAGAATCATAAGGAATGTTTTATAAAAAAGTACAATTTTTGCATCCAATTTAAATTAGTTACAGAATTAGTATCCGTTACACTTTAAATAAGCTACAGAGTACACAAATTAACATTATTGGAGACATCTTATATTTTATACAATAGTTTTGCAATTATTCAAGTTACAATTATATATATACGAGTAAAACTTTACACAATACATCGAGTGCGCACAAACGGAAAACGTTTTTTTATCTCTCTGCATACTAACTCATCATTCCGCTCACTGTGACACAGGTCAAAATTCCTTTTCACTTGTCATATGTAAGAGAAATGAAAGGCAGTACATGCCGCAAGTATTACTAAATTGTCCCTGGAATCGGTAAGGATTCCAGAAAATTTCGGGGATATGAATCTGTTCGAGAAATTTTACAATAATAGAGTCGATCCAAGGATGAGTCCCCATCGAGTTAAAGTAGTACATTCTTTTCCTACTTTTAAAATAGACGGCTATCCAATGAATCCCTTCACCACCAATAACATCGGTCTTCACAATAAGTGAGCCGTAGTCTCTCGTAGTTTCTAATTTCAATGTTTCATTCTTCGCAAAAACACCGATAAATTTGAAGCGTGATTCTGTCACTATTCATTATTCTCTGGAGTGTATCCGCATCCATTTTAAAAGTCAGTGACTACACTCCTGAATCTGTCAATTTCTATTAGGGCCTGTGATTCGAGGTATACTAGTACATTTCGAGTCTGACTGAAATGTTTTCACTCTGCTGTGTTTACACTAGCAGCTAAGTCAGGAGTGATGTCAAACGGATAAAGGTTAAATTGATCGATGAATTCTTTCTGCATTACACCAATTCCTAGCTCATCACAGGCACCGGCGATATGGGCAAGGTTACTGTCAGCTGTCGAACAAAGCGGGAACACAGCGTCTGATGAATAACCTGTTTCCAATGTTCCCCCCAACGCTATGTCAGTGACGTATAAAGTTATATTTTTAAGGCCGAAATTCTCGAAATTAAATGCGTTCTTTTTATATTTCCCATTCGAATCACAGAAGCGTAGTCCTCCATACCAATTAATAACCTTTTAGGTTGAGCTCCCAGGGCGGTGTTTTCTATTTGTTTCGATGCCAACCATGCAGGCACCGTGTATAGTTTGATCTCTACTCTGTTAATTGGGTATTTTACTGTGGCATGTACTAAATTTTTTCCAATTTCTATTTGTTTTGGCGAACTTAGTTTCACTCGACGTACGCGAAGGTATGTTTCCATAACATGAATCACAACGGGCTTTGCGCGCTCTTCTTGCTCAGCTCCCAGATTTAATTAGATCTGAGGATTCGTGCAAGTGAGTTTTATTTTCATATCGACCCCATTCACAAGCAGCTTCTCCTCGAATGTGAAGTCTGTATGCAGGAGTCCGAAGCATTCGTATAGCTTCTTTGTAGAATTTGTAAATTTGTCCTTTATACTGCTTTCGTCTTTAGCCTGATAATAGCCCTCGGCAGTTGAAAAGGTATCCTTCACTTTTTTTGAAAAGATGAGGACGTTTCCCAGATAGGCTGCAGGTGATAATAACCCGTTCCTGCAGAGATGTTGACCTGATTTAAATACACATCACACCGGCTGAATATGGAGTGCAGAAAGTTTGTTTCGGGAAATACAACATATTTATCATTGCAGTCTGTTCCATCTGAATGGGCTATACGTAGTTTAGCGTACATGTGCAAGCAGCTTCGATAAAAAAGTAAGGGCCTGAGCTGGGTATCACGAATTCTATAGGAGCACTCGGGGAACTAATTGTGTTTAACAGGTTAATCGTAATAAAGTCACAGCGCTCAGTAGAAACTTGCGTTGGGGGCATGTCAAAGAGGGACAGCTCCGATTTACAACATTGTGAACTACGGATGGATGAAGTGTGCCATGACGAGTCACAAATAGTGCCACCTCTCTCGACAAGTAGTGAACAGTCTATGACTCACAAGAGCAATGTCCTTAGCTTATATCATTTAAAAAAATTGTCAACCATAGGTTTCACTCGCTTAGAGCACTTCTTCCTTTTTGATGTCCTTTTACGTTTACCGCCACGTGCTGGTAACCCCTTCTTCTTCCAGACAGCCCTCTTCTTCTTCTTCCCACCACCACGCATTTTTCTCTTTCGTCTTTGATGATTTCGTCCCGTGTACGCTTTAAGTGCTATTTTAGAGCTTCTTTAGGTTTAGCCCCGGCCATTATGTCTTCTACCGTGTTAAAACCTGATTGTAACGCCTTCCTCCCGAGGTATCTGGCACCCCCGCTTCAGCAAGGGGACAGCCGTGCGTAGTATGATTGAAAAAAATGGATCCAATCCCACTCCCACGCTGGTATCTCACCCCTCGATAGACTGTGAAAGGCCTTCGGGCCATTATAACTCAGCGCGTCTAAAGCGCAGCTTCACTGTTAAGCTCTTGTCACCGAATGGGAAACTTTTTCCCTCAATCATTCTTATATATATATTGATATATTGGTTAATAGACTAGTCGCGACATTCACATAATGAAGTTTGTCATATGTAATACGCAAGCTCTTCCATCTATGGTTGGGGATGTGAGCGATGCGCAGCACGCGTGCCTTGGTATTCCCAACAAATTGGTGTTCCAATATATTGCTGTAAATATAGCACATGTCTGGGGGTGTATACGTATAGCCATCGCCCAATTTCTCCAATTTCAACTGATACATCAGGGTGGACAAATTCTGTTGTACTTCGTGAAAGGTGTCTCTTTGGATGGCTGCTCCATATCGGCTCTCGGTTATAATTTTGAACAGTCCTTTGTCTTCAATATTTCTATTAGCTTGTGATTTTAGGGTCAGTGTATGTACAGGGGTTTCTTTGTTTACGATTTCGTATAGTAAATCAGCCGTAGGATTTGAGCTTTTAAAACCAACGTTTAAGTCTCTCACAACATCCTCAGCCGCACCATAACGGCCCGGGGCAGTGTTACTACTGTAGTGTAACACCGTGCATCCCCACTTCGGGCGATACGCATGGTTTCATCCCGAGTTATCCCTGCTTTTTCACACTCATCAAGGTCTCTAAGAATCGTAAAAACGGGTTATTTATATTCATACGTAAAAAGAGGGTGTCCTGCTGAATTTCGCATATCCCCACCTCATACGAATCACGATCCAATTCAATGGGCCCATGCAGTTCTGTTACAAAGTTGGCCAGGGTGTTGTTAGGATGTCAGACAGAGAAGAAGAGGACGATAGTGTGACGTAGAAATGGTTAGGCGCCATGTTGCAAACTATTTAAGCTTCTTTATTGCATCAGCTTTTATATAGGTGTTGAAGCTTTCTGGGTACCCTAGCCATTTCACCAGGTACATTTTTCTCTTTCCTGAACCTTTGCTGCCTAAAATTTTTCAATTTTAAAAACATTTTTTTCCTAAATTAAATGTCATTTTCTGCAATTCCTCGCGGTAAAAGCCTCCTGCGATTTCTTCCCCATTCAAATCTTCAACGTAATACAGCATTATCTCGCCTTTAGGTCTCATACCCCTAACGTAACTTTAAAAATCTCACGTGTCCAACCTTGCTCAAATCCCTTCGCGAATTTATTACCCGAACGCGACAGCCTTACATAATCATTGATTTTGAAATGTGCAGATTGTGGTGGCGGTGTTCCATCTCTTCTCACATCAAGCTCTGGGCGCGTACCTCTTTCTAAAACTTCGTTAGGTGTTGTACCAATCGTACGGTGGTGTGAACGGTTGTATGACGAGGCCAATGATCCCATAATGTTTATATATTCAACAATGACCTCACCTGTATCGCTCCACTCTATGATGGGATCCTCATTCAATAGGTTATAAAGACTTAAACCTTATTCCTCAATGTATGTGGGAGGCTGCTTTTTAATACATGTTCAATATGTTGTGGGGCCGACCCGATATTCTTTGGGTGTTCAGGTCTAACGTCAGCCCCAGATCCTATGTCGCCATCCATACTCATCGTTGTCGGGTCTGGGCCTAATAACCACGGGGATCTCTGTCGGATTCTTATAATTTTCGTATTCATGAAGAAATTTCTGCAGAGCTTCTTGGTATAAGATTCTTTTCTCATCAGGTGACTTGTCACTGTTTAATAGGGCTAACAATTCGCTTTCCATTCTTTTAAGCCTGCTTTTACGGGGTTCTAGAACCGTATCTGGACTCTTTGAGGTTTGCAGTGAAGCATACACCTCGTGTAGAATCACGACTATTTTCTTCATTATATTAATCTAGTCAGTAAAGGCCCCAAAACTGAAAATAAGATGGGGAGGAATGACCCTTCTCTTTGTATAATAATTCGTTTTTTCTACCCTACAGTTTGACTTTTACGAGCGAGTGTACGTATTATGTTCTTGTAACGACGTAGGCGAGCGTTCTGAGGGGGTTTCATTGGTACATTATATTTTATAACGTTAAGACAGATTTCACAGATGCATTTTAAAAAGTCGGAGTCGATATTTTTAACAAACATCTGTTGCATTGCCCAGGGCAATCGATGGTAGATTTTTATTAATTCATGGTATTTCTTTAGCCTCTTTGTTATTCTGGAATATACACCGTTTCAGGCTCGTTTGGGAATATATTCGTTCTGAGAAGCACCCTAAACAAATATCCGTAACGTTGGCTTGTAGCTTCTTTATAAACTTCCAAAAACTCCTTACACTGATTCGGGAACATTTTATTGGCTAATACCCCAATTTGTGACACATCTCTACGTTGAGTGAACAAGACTAGATATTGTGACACACCGCGCATGTATCTGTTTTGAAAAATAGATTCTGATTGATGAAGAACACGCTTATGTTAAGATGGTGGGAGAACACTGTAAATGTCTCGGCAAACGTTTTATCCATTTTCAACATGAGATCATCAATTACAATGACTGTACGTTCATCTCCCTTTAACGAATTAACGTCATATACACCTTTGTGTAACAGAATATCATCTTGGTCCTCGTTGAATACTGATTTGTACGTCGAATAACACCATATAACTTTATACACAAATTTTGAGAACATCTCTTCCTTATAATTAATGATTTTAAGCATAAACAATTTTACCACATCCTGTAGGGTCACATGTAATACACGTGGACGGGCTCGTGAACCTGAATTTTTCTACAGAATCCATCTCTAACACGTCACTCTCCTAAGTGGATCATTTACAAAATATAATAAAAATTTAAGTGGTGTTCCTTATATTCTAGTCTTGTTTTTCCTCTTCTTCCACAGAACCGTGAATGACGATGAGATACAGCATCATGTCCCCATCATCGATATTACAGACGATCCCGGTGACCGTGAAGTTATGGTCACAGATTCCATCCCCGCTGACGAACCCACACCAGCCATAACTGTAGCACCACCACGCGAGGATTCAAAGCAGAGGCATGGTGAAGAGCCTTCCACGTCAGGTATAAAGTGTGCCAGGAGTGCACCGATTGTTAGAACCCCAGTAATAGAGTCCCAACCCTCTACGTCTTACGACACAACCCCCACACTAGTTCCTTCCTCAAATAAAAATACGTCCCCTTATTCCTCTTTAATTCCGGGCACATCCTCCACAACAGCAGCAGCTTCTCGTTCTGTAGAGGATGGTATAACATTCGAACTGGTGCGCATCGCCACCTCCACCCCAGCCGTGACTAGAAATCGGTACGTAGTCAGAGTTGACCCTGGATCCCTTGATAGCAATGGTGTTGAACACGGTCTGTGACGCGTAGTTGAACGTATTGTGGAGTTTGCCCTTCAGAACTGCGACGACAGTGAAGTCAGGACGAGGCTGTCCTTCGGGTTCGGGTCAGATGACGGGGATGTAGATGATTTTTGGGCAATAATACCATTCAGACGCTTGGCCGCTGTAGATATAGATTATAGATTAGGCCGTATAATGCAGGCCTCTCAGAGTAGTACAGCTTTCAATATGGACAACTTCACGGTGGATATCAACCATGTATTCCGTGTTGCGGGTCATAGTGCCACGCCTTATACTCTTAACTTCAATTCTCAGGCTATTCACAGATGGCATATAAACCGATCGTGGTTCCGGCTTTATAGCATTAGTCTTGGCTCGTATGTTTACTGTACTAAATACACGGACGCAAAAAATTTGGTTGCCTACGGTTGTGCAGCGTACCCGTAAACTGGCTTCAGAGTGGAAACTTGTGTTTGATTGTAATGTAGGTTCTGAAGTGCTGAGAAGGGTAGAGCAGGAAATGAATGTTTGTATAGTTGTATTTGGAATGGATGATCGTCGTAGGACTGTGTATGTTTTTAAAAGCTGTGTGAAAGATCGTACAAGACCTCTACTTATTTTTTGGGTTGTCAGGAACAACGTATCTCCCGATCCGTAACATTAGGACTCTCTACGCGAGTTAGTGTGAACACACACAGTATTAAATAATTTTGTAAATAAATGTACGGAAACTTTTGCATTCCAACTCTTTTTTTTTTTCCCTGAAATTTGATTTTTTTTCATTATATGTTGAAGTTAAACTAAATTTTTACAGGTTAACTTTTTCCAAACGAACGGTAAACTTTTCATAACATTTCTGTGCATGGTACAAAAGATATGGATGAATATAAATAAAATATTTCTCTGTACCAATAATTATGAGCGCTACTGTGTGTGTATATATATATATATATATATATATATATATATATATATATGTTACAAGGAATCTTTGTAAATAGGGATTTCATGAAATTTCTAAAATGTTCAGGGATTTCATGTAAGGTTAAGTCGTGATATTTTCGTTAGTTTTAGCGAAAATATCACGACTTAACCTAACCAATCGTCATGGGCGTACAGTTGACTTAAACGGGCATTCAATAATTTTCCCGTAGGTTTAACGAAAATATCATGCTTTAACCTTACATGAAATCCCTAGTTACACTGAAAACCCTGATAATACCCAAATTGGAATACTGCTCGGTCTTAACATCCCCATATAAAAAAGAAGACATTAGACAGCTGGAGGGGATCCAAAGAAGCTTCACAGCCAAGATCAATGGGTGCAAAGAACTAAATTACTGGGAAAGGTTACGAGAACTAGACCTATATTCACTGGAAAAGAGAAGAGACACACACACCATTATTTACACTTGGAAAATAATGGAGAAACTAGTCCCTAATCTTACTCTGAATCCCATAACTCCCCAAACAACAGTGGAAAGTAGAAGCGGTAGACTGTGTCGTATTCCCAAATTGAAGGCGAGACAGGGAACATCTTTAACCCTGAAAGAAAATAGTTTTGTAGTGAGAGGACCAAAACTGTTTAATCAGTTGCCCAAAGACCTAAGAAACACGAAGGGAGTTGCAGTGGAAATCTTCAAAAGAAGACTAGACGCCTGGCTCAGAACAATCCCCGATGAGCCGGGCGTACCTGGCTATGTGAGGTGGAGAGCGCAAGAATCCAACTCACTGCTTCACCAGGCCAACTCGAGACGAGGGGCGACAAGCTTGACCTTCGTGAAATGAGAAATCATCGCGCGGAACCTTTGTAAGGTAAGGTGTATATATATATATATATATATATATTATATATATATATATATATAAGTATATTCAAATGTTTTACCACTCTATCTAACTGATATTCGGCGAATTAATGGTGAAAGATATACTTTCCAACAAGATGGAGCCCCTGCTCACAGAGCACGCCAAACTGTCACATTCCTTGAGAACGAAACACCGAATTTTATCGAACACAATATGTGGCCGGCTAGTAGCCCCGATCTTTCACCACTAGATTATGGTGTTTGGGAAGCCCTGAAGTCCAAAGTTTACATCCCTGGTACCAATATAAGAGACATAGATGAACTACGCGAAGGAATTCTGCTCGGCTGGGAGAAGGTGTCTCAACGATATATAAATAGGTGTATTGATCAGTGGTGTTCACCTTTTGGAGGCCTGTGTTGAGCAGGAGGAGAGACACATCGAGCAACTTCTCAATTAAGACGAACAACATGCTAAAGTAAGCATCTATGAAGTTTGAGAGCTGTAGTCCCCTTACTTTTTTAATATGACAGTTTACCTCTAAGGGGTCACTTTTTTTACCAACCCTATATATATATATACAGGGTGGGGCACGGGAACCAAGTGTTTTTGGAATAATCAGGAAAATGATATTTATTTTTGTAAAGAAAATATATTGGTAGAACAACATTCGTAAGAACATAGCATTTCATGTCATAATAATCATGTACCGAAAATTATATCTGGCATATGATGTCCTTGGCCGTCGACGCATTGTTGAAGGCGTTTACGAAAATTGGCCTCCACTCTTCCCAGCAGGTCTCTGTTGATTTGGATGATTTGTTGACGGATCGCTTCCTTCAATGCATCTAATGTACGGGGCTTGTCCTCGTAGACACGTGACTTGAGGTACCCCCATAGAAAGAAGTCACATGTGGACAAGTCAGGGGACCGAGGGGGCCATGCAATGTCACCAAATCTCGAAATGAGATGGTTGGGAAACAGGGGGCGAAGAACAGCCATTGACGCTCTGGCGGTGTGTGGCGTGGCCCCATCTTGCTGAAACCACAAATGTCGACGAGCAATACGCCTTCTTCGTAACTCAGGGATGAAAAAGGTGTTCACCATCTCAATGTAACGCCCAGATGTTATGGTAACGGTAACCCCATTTTGTTCGAAGAAATAGGGACCGATGACGCCAAACTTTCCCACCGCGCACCAAACTGTAACCTTAGGGCTATGCAGCGGTTTTTCATGGAGTTGTCGCGGATTTTCAGCAGCCCAATACCGACAGTTTTGATTGTTGACGGCCCCATTAAGGTGGAAATGGGCTTCATCACTCATTACCACCATCATGTTTTCATTCTGCTCATAAAGTGCAAGCATTTTCTGTGCAAAATTCAGTCGTTGGGGGCAATCGTTTACATTCAATTCCTGCACCATCGCTAACTTGTATGGGTGAAAATGTAATTCTTCATGCAAAATCCGTCTAACAGTACGATTGCTGATTCCGAGTGCAGCTGAATGTCTCCGAGCAGAGCGGCCTGGGCTTTGCAACATCGCTTGTCTGACCCTTTCAACGTTCTCTGGAGTACGCACAGTGCGTTGCGGCCCCTTCGGTTTTGTTTTCATTATTGAGCCTCCTGTTCGAAGATTGTTAACCCAACGTAAGATTGTGTCACGAGCGGGAACAGAGTCATTTCGATGAATGTTGAATCTGCGGCGAAACGCACGCTGAACTGCTGTCACTGACTCGCCACTCCTAACAAAATGATCATACGCGAACATGCGGTGTTCTAACGTCCACTGCTCCATGATGGCACCTGAAAGATAAAGGTGAGTGTTAGTTAAAGTTAAATGCTATGAACCCAGGAATGGAATGCTACCTACCGCACGCCCCTCCCATTCCTAATGGCCGATTACTAGCTATTCAAAAAACACTTGATTCCCGTGCCCCACCCTGTATATATATATATATATATATATATATATATATATATATCTCAGGGATGGGAAACTGAATGGAACTGGAATCGATAAACTGATAAAACCGATATTATTTGATGAACTGAAATCGAAAAAAACTTGAACTGAAAAAAATTCTGACAACTAAAATCGAAATTCGAACTGAAATTGAAGAACAATCAAAAACTGAAATTTGAATTCGAGTAGATTAAAAATAATAGTTTTGCTTTCCAGTTTTGAGGAGCATTTGGATTGCAAAAACATGTAAATAACGTGAATTATTTTCCTTTTTTGAGACTTAACACTTGTATGGATTTAAAATATCCATTTATCCTTTAATTCGATTTAGAAAATAACGTAGCTGAAAGTACTAAAGACAATGGTCTTAAAAAGAAAGAAAAAGAATTAGAGAGGAAAATTTTTATCCCATATCAAAATACTTTTCAATAATGACTGTGCTCCTTTCGTTGACCTAAGTCAAGGAGGAGCTGTACAAATTAAATTGTCTTTAGTTGTGCATGCTGTTCCAATGACACAAGTTAGTGTGGAACGGCTTTTTTCTCTTTTCAGATTGATTTTAAATCCTCAAAGAAACAATTTGTTGCCCTAAAACAGGGGTTCCCAAGTTGGTGTTCCGCGGAACACAATTTGGGAACCCCTGCCCTAAAACATTGACTGTTACTACAGAGCTGGGCACTTGCGTTTTTTTGCCCGTTTTTTTGCGGTACTGCGGTACTGCGGTACTACTACCGCACTACCAAACCGGTACCGCATAACGCAGTACCGCAAAGGATCGCTGAAAGTACAGCAGTACCGCTAACGCATTCAAATTTCCCGCGGTACTTTCCGCGGTACCGACCAACACGGTAGTACCGCAGTACCGCAGTACCGCAAAAAAAACCGCAAGTGCCCAGCTCTGCATTGACAATATTTTAATTGTTCGCTCTAATTTTAACACGCTAGTTTACAAGGTATTTGTATTTTGTAAATAAACAGAGGTGTATTCAATTTGTTTTATTCCCCTTTCTAAAACTATTATTTATATATTTTATACATGTCGTGTGCTTTAAAATTTAAAAAGTGTACGAATTAATAAAACATTTCGAAATGAAAGTTTTTTGTTAAATAAAACTATGCGAAAGAAATGAAGCGAATAAGTAAAAAAAAAGATGAGTGTTTCGTGCTGATTCAGTTGGCTATAGATGCTTACATGTTTAATCATACAAAAGTAAAGATAGTTACTAAAGCAAATTCTCTCTTTGGAAAACAGAAATCGAATGCAAATACAAATATAAAATTAAATCTGAACTTGTCAATAGGGTACCCCCTCAAAAAAAATAATATAAATAGTACAAAGAAATTCTTAAAGAAATCTGAACAAAAAACTGGAATCGAAATTTAAATTGAATCGAATCGAAAAATATAAAACTTGAATCGAAAAATAAACTCAAATCGAAAAAAACTTAAAAACTTAAATCGAAACTGAAATCGATATTTTTGCAAATTTAAACTGAAATCGAAAACTGGACTTAAAAATTTGTTTCCCATCCCTGATATATATATATATATATATATATATATATATATATATATATAAAACAAGTGAAACAAGTGAAAAATATTTATGATGAAAAGAACCACGAAGGAAAGGAAACAGAATGGTGCGCAAGCGCTTTCGTCTAATGACATCCTCAGGAACATTGAAGTAAATAAAGAGTTCGAGACTATATATAGGTCACAAAAAAAAATATATATATATACACAATAAATATAGAAATAAAAATTGTGGAAGGAGCATACAAATTTGTAAGGAAAAACTACCAATTTTAGCACTTTGCCCTTCTTGTCCAAATCTATTCGGATTTAGACAAGGGCAAAGTGCTAAAACTTTGGTAGTTTTCCCTTATAAATTTGTATGCTCCTCTTACAATTTTTATTTTTCAATTTATTTTTATTTTTTATTTTTTGTGACCTCTATATAATTCAGGCATTATCTATAAAATTAGTTGTAAACATCCACTTGATCCTGTTGTTTTGAATTCGTTCAGAACGGATTTAGGCAAGAAGGATAAAGTGCCAAAATTAGTAGTATTTTCTTACAAATGTGTATGCTCCTCCCACAATTTTTATTTCTATAATTATTATATATATATATATATATATTTTTTTTTGTGACCTATACGGGGCTCCAATAAACCTTAGCCCCCCCACCCATGGCCTAAACCATTAGAGGTACAGTAAAACTGAACATACCTTACAAAAGAGAATTTAATCCTGCATTTAATGAGAAACAATTAAAACTTGGTGTTCCTGCCATTGGCTTCCAAGACAGCCTGAATTCGCTTTGGGTAGCTTGCCAAAAGTGACGTGAATAGATCTTGATCGTTACGCAAATTTGCTAAAACAGTTTCAATGTGTTGCGTCATTGTATCCTTCGAAAATCGATTTGCTGCAGGTTCTTGAAACAAGAGACATTCAACCTTGCGCTTTATAACTGATCCAATGTGTTCACAGACGTTCAAGTCAGGAGAATTTCCTGGTCATTCTTCATTTCCAAAGAAATCGATCTCATGGTTCCGCAACAACTGTTGAGTGGCTAATGCCTTAAAGCAGGGGGCCTTATCGTGCAGAAGTGTGACCTGATCGACATCCATAACATTGTTTGGGTTTCTTAGAAAAGGAATGACATGCTGGGATAGAATAATATCACGAAAATACTGTCCATCCCAACTCTGACCATTTGGCTTCAGCACCCACATGAGCTTCTTTGCAGTGAACAAAACAAACACACCAACACAGTCTGGACTTTATAATAATTCGCGATAATGTTCATTGTCATCGATTTCATCTGGTGTTGTGGCCCACACTCGATCATTTTGGTAGTTAGGCCGACGTGTTACGTAAACAAAAAATTCATCGGAAACAGCTAAATGCATGAAATCATCCACATCCCAATCTTCAAGATAATGGGCAAACCACATTCTGTCATCGATGTTAAGTTGAGTTTTTCTTGGCTTTGGAAGTTCATGCCAAGGCTTTAAACCTTGCCTATGACGGTACAGTCGAATGATCTCACCACTAACGATCTTTCCTCTCAACACTTCGATCTTTCTAGAAAGTTTAGCACAGCTGTTTTTCCGCTTACGCGTACCGCTTTCAATGATGTCCTTTGTTTCCTGAGAGACTGAGAGAGTGGCAAATTTGGGCGCCCAGATTTGATTGTATCCATTTTACATTCATCCAAAGTTTTATTCCAATTTCTTTTGACGAAGTCCTCACTTCTTCGCAACTTTTTGACAACCCATGAACGTGTTATGAAGGTGGCTCCCGCATCACGAGCTTCCCGAAATGTTATTACTCGTATGCGATCTATCACACGTTGCCTCTCCGAATCACCAATTAATTGAGAAGCCATTATATTATCACTTTATCAGCTAGAGTAATTTTAATACCTGCAATAAATAAAGAATTTTATATATTTTTATAATCACTAAAAACTATTTCGATATAAGTAAACACGTAAGCTGCAAATGGGGCGGCTAAGGTTTTTTGGAACCCCTTATATAGTCTCGAACTCTTTATTCACTTCAGTGTTCCTGAGGATGTCATTAGCACCATCCTGTGTTTCCTTTCCTTCGTGGTTCTTTTCATCATATATATATATATATATATATATATATATATATATTTTTTTTTTTTAACTGCAAACAACACACAGTATAATTAATGTGAAGCTTGTGTAGAAGAGCGTCCGCACAAGATGAGGAGAAAGAACGAACAAATGAAAAACGAGGCACCTCCCAGGAATCGAACCCAGGATCATCCAATTGACGGTCGGATATGCTAACCACTACACCAAGGTCCCCGATCAGTCACAAGTCGTAATTCTCCTACATACGAGCGGAATCGAATGCCCTGAGGGGGCACCTTCTCATGCCGTACATATATGCATTTTAACTGCAAACAACACATAGTATAATTAATGTAAAGAACGACGCTTGTGTAGAAGAGCGACCGCACAAGATGAGGAGAAAGAACGAACAAATGAAAAACGAGGCACCTCCCAGGAATCGAACCCGGGATCATCCAATTGCCGGTCGGACATGCTAACCATTACACCAAGGTCCCCGTAGGAGAATTACGACTTCTGACTATACTTCTGACTATACTTCTGACTTTCCTTATAACGTATCCCGTTTTTAATGCCAGTTGTTTTCTCAACTCCAACGTTGAAGGTCAGTTTATATCCCATTTTGGTTTTGCTTGGTTTTCACCAGACAAAATTTCATCATTTAAATTTCATCAGCTAGTGGTTTGAATAACATTAACACAAAAACAAATAATGTATTCGTAAAAAATAGTGAAATATACAATTAAAACGTTATTAAAACTGTTTTGAATGTCAAGATACCAAGATCTTTAAAAACGGACAATTTCCAACAGCTCTGAGGAATTCTTCAATCGATTTCCTGGCAGCAACCAAATCTTCGCATAGGTTCTTCAAACGGCTCTGAAGGTCCCGGTATTGTCTTCTGACTCTTTTCTTTGGAGGTTGGCCTCTTCCATCTTGCAATATCATTGTGTTCACCAGTGCCTCATCCTTCCTGATACTATCGATAGCTGTGTAGAATGATGGATGAGAATGACCAACCAGATGCTTGAATGATAAATTCCAACTTTCACATACGTTATTCGTTCGAGCGTCACCATTTAGGGTGTTACTGTGAACATTCCATGCGGCGGGTGGAAAAGTAGATGGTAGTAGTCGTCGAATCTGCACTGGCGGTGGTTCTGTATTTTCATCAGTTGCAGGAAGTCGTACATGACGGAAGGCACCAGTAACATATGTTCTGTCAAAGTAAGAGAGGAGATCTTCCAATCCTTCAGGGGGTGTTGTCCTTCAGAAATATCATACCCTCCTGTACCTTTTCTAATGGGAGAAATGCTAACCCATCTAGCATTCCACAGAACAATTTGCAGTCATTATTTTTACGGTATTGGTTAACAAGGCCCAATTCTTGTATCTTGCGCCAGGTGCTTTATGTCAGGTGAAAGAAACATCCTTGAGTTGATACATGTGGACCTAGAATGCTGGTCACTGCCTGCATGGCAGCTTTTTCGAAATCTGTTACAACCTGTGTGGGGTCTGGTATGAGTCCTCAATTTTCACAACCGTCTAAAATACTTTGAAGCAGTTCCTCATATATATTTTGCGTCTTTCCTGGCAAGAATGCATACGCACAAGAAACTGCACTTTCACCTAACGGGGCTCTGATCACATAAAGCTGCTGAATAATATGTGGGGCCATATCATAGTTCCCATCCATAAACCATGTACGAGTCCGGCATAGTAGTCTCAGGCCCTCATCGATGGCGTACACAATCACTCTGTTACAAGCATCAGGACCACTGTCATGCAGTAGGAATCGTTGTGGTTGTTGAGCTGACGTAGATATCCAGTCATCTGTAATAACCAGTTCACGCAGATTTGGAGGATCTTTAGGTAACGCACGTCGCCTCTGCCGACGAAGATCACGTCGACATGTATCCAGCTGACCAACGTTGGCTCGAACTTCAGCACTTGCTGACTGCAACTCCTGGGTAAGCAGCTGGTTTGGTTTACTTTTAGTTTGTCTTGCCTGTTTTGAGAGTTGCTCTAAGTTTTGTGACAGCAACTGAATTTTCATCTGCTTCATGGTTGTGCTCTACAAAAGAGCGCGAATTCTGAATCTAGGACAATGAATGGTAATTAGGTCAAACATGCATTCACAAACTATTCACAACTCCGGGAAATTAATGTTCATGCACATATTGTAATCATATATATATATATATATATATATATATATATATATATATATAATATATATATAATATATATATATATATATTTGTATTTATATTTATTTAAATTTATTTATAATTAAGTAAATAAATATGGGCAAACAGTGAATATCGAATCATTTAAGTATTAATATATATTGTATGAAGTATTAAGAATGTATATAAGTATTAAGTATGTATTAAGTATCAGTAATACTTAAGTAAGTATTAGTAGACGTATTAAGCAATTTCCGATCCAAAAACCGAAAGGAAAGTATATAAATAATGTTCTCACATTGATATCTGTGGTTAATGCTCCCTTGCATTTCAGGCTTGATTGCTGTGAACAATGCCATCGGATCCAATCACTTTTTGATATTTTTTTATATTTTCAGCTGCAGGTCCAGACAAATAGAAGGCACTACTAATTATGATAAAAACTGTAAAAATGACATAGCTCCACCCTTATACTGGATATGGAGAAGATCCCTACACACTAGAGAAATACCGAGTATCTTGAAACGAGCAAACATTCTCCTTATATATAAAGGAGGGGACAGATCTCAAGCAAAGAACTATAGACCAGTGTCATTGACGCCCCATCTCACCAAAGTATTTGAAAGAACAGTTAGAGAGAAAATTTATGATTTCTTGGAGACACTGGAAAGATTCAACGAAAATCAGCACGGATTCTGATCAGATAGATCATGCTTATCACAACTAATAGAACACTACAACAATATCCTAGATGCACTGGAAGGCAATGACAACTACGATGTCATATACACAGATTTTGCTAAAGCTTTCGACAAATGTGATCACCGTATAATAGCACATAAAATGAAATATATGGGAATAACAGGCAAAATTCAAGGTATATCATCATCAGAATCGGAAGTATGCAGCTCAGTACCACAAGGGACAGTACTGGCCCCACTCCTGTTCATTATCATGCTAACAGAGATAGACAGCGGAGTAAACAGCAACAGTATAGTAACATCCTTTACAGACGATACAAAGATCAGCAGAAAAATCAACGATGTAAATGAAGTGGAGGCCTTGCAGAGGGACACGAACAAAATATACAAATGGTCGGAAGACAACAACATGACATTTAACACCGAGAAATTTCAGCGCTTGAGATATGGTAGAAAGGAGGAATTTAAACAGACTGCATATTATCCTCCAGATAGACAGGAAATTCAGAGAAGCACCAAAGCGATCGATCTCGGGATAATAATGACCGATGATGCGAAATTCGAAACACAAAATCAGGTAGCGATAAATAAAGCAAAAAGAGTCGCCGGACAGGTACTAAGAACGTTCAAGAGAAGGGACATGACAGTAATGATTCCCCTGATAAAAACACTGATTATACCAAAACTTGAATACTGCTCAGTTTTGACGTGCCCATATAAAAAAGAAGAAACTAATAAACTAGAAGAAACGCAGAGACATTTCACAACCAAGATTGATGGCTGCAAAGAACTCAACTACTGGGAAAGACTACGTAAACTAAATCTGTACTCCCTGGAAAGAAGAAGAGAGAGGTACACCATAATCTACATATGGAAAATGATCGAAAAACTGGTATCAAACCTAAAACTAAACCCAATTACCATTCACACAACACTGGAAAATAGGAAAGGCAGAATGTGTAGTGTTCCCAAATTAAAGGCCCGACAAAGGACCTCTTCAACACTGAAGGAAAATTGCTTGGTTGTCAGGGGGCCAAGAATTTTTAATCAGCTTCCAAACGACCTCAGAAACGTTACAGGGGTCAAAGTTGAAGTGTTCAAGAGAAGACTAGATGCCTGGCTTAGGACGGTACCTGATGAGTCGGGTGTACCCGGCTATGTACGGTGGAGAGCGCAAGAAAGCAACTCGCTTCTCCATCAAGCCAGACCTAGAGGCGGGGCCACCAGCTTGACCTTCATGTGAAGAGAGACCAACGCACGGAACAACAACGAGGTTAACGAAGTATATATATATATATATATATATATATATATATATATATATATATATACATTTCAACTGCAAAGAACACGCAGTATAAATAACGTAAAGAACGACGCTTGTATAGGAGAACATTCCGCGCAAGATGAGAAGAGAGAACGAACAAATGAGGCAACCACCCGGGAATCGAACCCGGGATCTTCCGATTGCCGGTCAGATGTGATAACCATTACACCACGGGCCTCACTCGAACAAATGCCGTAATTCTTCTACATACGCGCAGAAACCAATGCCCCAAGGGGGCACCTCCCGCATGCCGTATCTATATATACATTTCAACTGCAAAGAACACGCAGTATAAATAACGTAAAGAACGACGCGCGTATGTAGAAGAATTACGGCATTTGTTCGAGTGAGGCCCGTGGTGTAATGGTTATCACATCTGACCGGCAATCGGAAGATCCCGGGTTCGATTCCTGGGTGGTTACCTCATTTTTTCATTTGTTCGTTCTCTCTTCTCATCTTGCGCGGAATGTTCTCCTATACAAGCGTCGTTCTTTACGATAATATATATATATATATATATATATATTTCAAAATGAGAAAGTATTGTTGAAGCTGAATAAAAATTAAAATTATAAGAATTAAACGGCTACAATTCATTTACAATTCTTTGGCTATGTTGTAGTCATTGTCGTAACTATTTTCCGCGATCAGCGAAGTTAAGTAACAGTGGGTTTAGAAAGTAGCTTGATGGGAGACCATCTTCCGCGTCCAGATTATGTAACGACCCGTGGTTTGGATCCCACGTAAAGCTGTAGGTCCCCCCCCCTCAAACAACAGCAATCAAAATTCCTTATTAACGGAATGGACATGTTAAATGCAGTACAAAGTATGAAAAGAAGAGTAACGTCTCGATAGTTATGAGAAAATAAGAAAATAGTCCTTTCATCTGGGTCATGATTAATCTTTTCTGTGAAGTATAGGGTGTCCATAAATTATTCACCCCATTATAAGCCTTAATAAATTCGTTATTATAGGAGCTATCTTAAAACGGTTTGCGGCAATTAATAACACAACTCAAGAATTGTTTTTCTTTATTTCGCAGAACATCCACTAGGGGCACAATGGTGACAGTGAGGGAGAAAGCAATTTTTCTTCCATGAGAACACTGTGAAGGCTACAAATTACCTAGATATGCTTGAATGGTATGCTGCACCTCAGCTTCAGGATATGCAGCCCCGT
The DNA here is from genome assembly GCA_023014485.1 of Bathynomus jamesi. Lineage (NCBI taxonomy): Eukaryota > Metazoa > Arthropoda > Malacostraca > Isopoda > Cirolanidae > Bathynomus > Bathynomus jamesi. The sequence goes on from JAJOZX010001812.1 coordinate 92,449, forward strand.
GTGTTCTTTCAGCAAGATAGGGCACCGCCATAGTGGGGATTAGAAGTGCGGA